>JBBBDQ010001075.1:322500-462500 GCA_037127315.1 Ascarosepion bandense | reverse complement strand
GAAATTTCTAATATAAAATTGTCTCACTTTTTTGCAAGCATGTATAATAATTTTCAACCATGTATAATAATTTTCAACCATGTATAATAATATTTTCTGCATATTTATTATTTTACTTTTATCAGGATTCGAATGAGAAAATATTGTGTGAAATGAATTCCACAAAGAAAATTTATTTTGCATAAGTCAAGAAGATTTTTCTGAATAAAATTATTGATGTTGGATGAATTATATTGAGTTTGAGTTTTGTTCTGGTAATATTTTTCCTTCAAAAATGTATATTTTTCTAGTAAAGTCTATTTTTATGGATATATTTCTATAAATGTGTATTTTTGTACTTTTATTGTACCTTGACCCCAGTTTGGGGGTTAACTATTTGCTCATAGCTGGGACCCTAACAGGTGCTACCACTCAGGGTCAAGGTGGACCTGGGAACAACAGCAATTAAATGGTGGTTCCATGTTCCTCATAACCTCCCAATCAGATGCCTTGCTGCCGGATGCAGTTTATCGTCATGCCCAGGAGCAGATGAATTATAAATCAACAATTTATAGACACAAATATATAACACAAATTTGTGTGTCAAGAATGAATGTGCAGAATTTTTATGTACTGATTTAGAGTTCAAGTTTCATTAATAACAATGGTGAAATTTTCAATGCATCAAATCAAATTAAGCATGAAATTAAAGTTTTAAAATAATTGTTGTCATGCAAAAATAATAGAAAAAAGGAGTTTAAGCATTATTGAAGGCTGGAAATGTGTTTTTTGATTATACTCGCTGAATTTGTCTTCTGATGAATTTGACAACTTCTTGCTTTGTACTAAGATTGATGGAGTCATCTTGTAGAAGTTTTTTTACAAGTAATGTAGAATTTAATTGGTAAATTTTGAAATTATCTTCAACTTGTTTAATACCGTTTGTTTGCTGAGTGAAAAATTTTAATCCTTTCATATTAGTTATTATTGAACTGGTGTTTTTCACGCATGTTTCAGTTTGCAGAGAATTTTTCTCTAATGTCTGAATTTCAGATCTGTTAGAGCTTGTTGCTGTGATCTCGCTGGTTGTGTGGTCTCTTCTCACTAGCGAATTCTAGGCATGCTTTTGTTTATATACTGAGTTCCTCACGTGCTGTCACTGGAAGATTTTTTTACGAGAAATTTCAAATTCCTGGAACGTTAAATTCCTAGAATGGTGTGATCTTGAATTGACCAATTAGTGATTGCTACTAAGGTTTATTACACTCCCTATTTACCTGGAAACAGGTTTTGATGTACAATTACCGTTTGACACTAGTAAAACAATTAAATTTCTAATTTTTTATATTTTTTATATTCACTCATATTTTGAATTCATGTGAGCAGTAAAATACATGCATGCATAGAGATTGAAAAATAAAATATATAAATTTGTCTCTAAATATATTGAAGAATATTATATATATATATATATATATATCAGTCAGTTAAATGCCATACGTGAAACATGCTTGGGCGATCATGTCTAGAAAGAGACATGACTGACTGGGCAGAAGATTATCCCGCAGTAGGTTGCCATTGCTTTCTGCAGTAGACTGGTTGCCAGCCAAGGCTATAGAACCCAATCTGTCCTGTTATTTAACCCATAACTGGAAGGAAGAGACAGATTAATACCTTTCCCAAGGGTATTTACGCGTAAGTGAATGCAATGAATTCAACTGGAATTCGAACTTGGCTCTCTGATTTCTCGTTCCGAGCTGATATCCACTGCACCACAATGCACATTTATATATATATATAAAGCTGAAACCTTACAAGTAGACTGGTTTTGCCTCCAAAACTCCTGATTTCAGGTGCTAATTATGACATCAATCAGCAAAGTGACACATTTTATGTTTATAAGTTAATCCTGTAATATATATATATATATATAAGCATGTGGTGTAGATATAGAAGAATCCAAAGGAGTATCCTGTACATACAGTGGTAGGATAACTGTCTAAGAGAGCTCTAAATATATATGTATATAAATACATATATATATATAAGAAAAAAAATTAGGCAGATATGTTATTTCATGGTAAATCGGAAGTATGGCCTATTTCAGGTGAACCATCATCAGCTTCCATCTTTATTGTACAGAAGATTCACTCGTGAAAAATCTTCTGTACAATAAAAATGGAAGCTGATGATGGTTCGCCAGAAATAGGCCTACATTTCTGATTTACCATGAAAAAACATGTCTGCCTAAATTTTTTCTTATATATATATATATATATATATATATATATATATATATGTGTGTGTGTGTGTATATTTGGGAGAATATTATATATGAATTTCTATATATCAGAACAAAGTTTGTCAAATTAATGACAATAGAAAAAGTTTCTTTAACACATTTCAGCTACTAGAAAGACATCATCAGGCTAAACTAATGCTTTTTGCTGATGGAATTATATATATCTAGGAAGTGGAAGAGTCGATATAAAAATGAAACCATTGAAATGCTGAATATCTGGGTCACTGAAAATTTCAATCATTTCTTTTTCTTTATTTGGGTCTTTTACCTTTCTCAGCAGATCTTCTATTATCACAATGTGGCATAGTTAATGATAAAAGGGATAAAAATACATTATAATGATAAAGGATAAAAATACATAATGATGATAAAAAGGATAAAAATACATTATAATGATAAAAAGGATGAAATACATTAAAATGATAAAAGGATAATACATTATAATGACAAGGATAAAAATACATTATAATAATAAAAAGGATAAAAATACATTGTATACTGATAAAAAGGATAAAAATACAGTATAATAATAAAAGGATAAAAATACATTATACTGATAAAAGGAATAAAAATACATTATATGATGATAAAAAGGATAAAATATATTATAATGATAAAAGGAGTTAAAAATACATTATGATGATAAAAAGGATAAAAATACATTATAATAATAAAAAAGGTAAAATACATTATGATGATAAAAAGGATAAAAATAAAATTATGATGATAAAAGGAATTAAAAATATATTATAATGATGATTAAATACATTATAATAATAAAAGGGATAAATATTATAATAATAAAAGGATAAAAATACATTATGATCATTAAAAGATAAAAATACATTATACCATTAAAGGATAAAAATAGTATAATAATAAAAAGGATAAAAATACATTATGGTGTTAAAGAGATAAACCGTATAATAATAAGGGATAAATACGTTATAATAATAAAAGGGATAAAAATACGTTATGATGATAAAAAGGATAAAAATACATTATAACTTAAGTAAAGGAGATAAAAATACGTTATAATAATAAAGGGATAGTAAATATGATAAAGGATAAAAATACATTATAATAATAAAGGATAAAAATACGTTATGATGATAAAAAGGATAAAAATACATTATGATAAAGGATAAAAATACATTATAATAATAAAAAGGATAATACATTATGATGATAAAAGAGATAAAAATACGTTATAATAATAAAAGAGACAAATACATTATAATAATAAAAAGGATAAAAATACATATGATGATAAAAAGTTAAATACATTATGATGATAAAAGGGATTAAAAATACATTATGATGATAAAAAGGATAAAAATTCGTATAATAATAAAAAGGGATAAAAATACCTTATGATGATAAAAAGGATAAAAATAAATATGATGATAAAAAGGGATTAAAAATACGTATGATGTTCAAAGGAGATAAACCATTAATAATGAGGATAAGTATTATGATGGTAAAGGATAAATAAATATAATGATAAAGGATAAAAATAAATTATAATGATAAAAAGGATAAAAATATATTATAATGATAAAAAGTTAAAATACATTATGATGATAAAGATAAAGCTATTATAATAATAAAGGGATAAAAATACATTATGATGATAAAAGGGATAAAATACATTATGATGATAAAAGGGATTAAAATACATTATGATGATAAAAAGGTAAAAATATATTATATTGATAAAGGTTAAAAATACATTATGATGATAAAAAGGATAAAAATACATTATAATAATAAAGAGATAAAAAGTATGTATTAAAAGATAAAAATACATTATGATGATAAAGGATAAAAATACATTATAATGATAAAAGGACAAAAATACATTATAATGATAAAAGGGATAAAAATATATTATAATGATAAAAAGGGATTAAAATACATTATGATGATAAAAGGGATAAAAAATACATTATATTAATAAAAAGGATAAAAATAATTATGATGATAAAGGATAAAAGTACATTATAATAATAAAAAAGATAAAAATAGCCTATATGACATTAAAGGGATAAAAATACATTATGATAAAAGGAGATAAAAATACATGAACAAAAACATTAATATAATCAGCTAGACTACATAATAAGACGCATGTAAAAAAAATGTTTTTAAAAAGTTAAGTTTTAAATTTTTGAATTTCACGATACTAACATTTTCAGTGTTTCCGATCTATGCATATAATTATAACTGGTATTTATGAGAAGGGATAAAAATACATTATAATGATAAAGGATAAAAATACATAATGATGATAAAAAGGATAAAAATACATTATAATGGTTAAAAGGGATTAAAATACATTAAAATGATAAAAGGGATAAAAATACATTATAATGACAGGGATAAAAATACATTATAATAATAAAAGGGATAAAAATACATTATACTGATAAAAGGATAAAAATACATTATACACAATAAAAGGGATAAACATTATACTGATAAAAGGGATAAAAACACATTATGATGATAAAAGGATAAAAATATATTATAATGATAAAAGGGATTAAAATACATTATGATGATAAAAGGATAAAAATACATTATAATAATAAAAGGATAAAAATACATTATGATGATAAAAGGGATAAAAATACATTATGATGATAAAAGGGATAAAAATATATTATAATGATAAAAGGGATTAAAACACACATTATAATAATAAAAGGGATAAAAATACATTATGATGATAAAAGGGATAAAAATACATTATAATAATAAAAGGGATAAAAATACATTATAATAATAAAAGGGATAAATACATTATGATGATAAAAGGGATAAAATACATTATACTGATAAAATAATAAAAATACATTATAATAATAAAAGTGATAAAAATACATTATGATGATAAAAGTGATAAAAATACATTATAATAATAATAAAAGGATAAAAATACATTATGATGATAAAAGGATAAAAATAATATGATGATAAAAGGGATAAAAATACATTATAATAATAAAAGGATTAAAATACATTATGATGATAAAAGGGATAAAATACATTATAATAATAAAAGGGATAAAAATACATTATGAAGATAAAAGGGATAAAAATACATTATGATGATAAAAGGGGGATAAAAATATATTATAATGATAAAAGGGATTAAAATACATTATAATAATAAAAGGATAAAAAATACATTATAATAATAAAGGGATAAAAATACATTATGATGATAAAAGGGATAAAAATACATTATACTGATAAAAGGGATAAAAAAATACATTACAATAATAAAAGGGATAAAAATACATTATGATGATAAAAGTGATAAAATACATTATAATAATAAAAAAGGATAAAAATACATTATAATAATAAAAGGATAAAAATACATTATGATGATAAAAGGATAAAAAAATACATTATAATGATAAAAGGGATAAATACATTATAATAATAAAAGGGATAAAAATACATTATGATGATAAAAGTGATAAAAAATATATTATAATAATAAAAGGATAAAAATACATTATGATGATAAAAGGGATAAAAGCCATTATACTGATAAAGGATAAAAATACATTATAATAATAAAAGGATAAAATACATTATGATGATAAAAAGGATAAAAATACATTATAATACAAAGGATAAAAATACATTATAATAATAAAAGGGATAAAAATACATTATGATGATAAAAGGGATAAACACATTATGATGATAAAAGGGATTAAAATACATTATGATGATAAAAGGGATTAAAATACATTATGATGAAAGGGATAAAAATTCATTATAATAATAAAAGGGATAAAAATACATTATGATGATAAAAGGGATAAAACACATTATGATGATAAAAGGATTAAAATACATTATGATGATAAAAGGATAAAAATACATTATAATAATAAAAGGGATAAAAATACATTATGATACAAAGTGATAAAAATACATTATAATGATAAAAGGGATAAAAATACATTATAATGATAAAAAGGATAAAAATATATTATAATGATAAAAGGGATTAAAATACATATTTTCGCGATGATAAAAGGGATGTAAAAATACATTATAATAATAAAAGGGATAAAAATACATTATGATGATAAAAGGATAAAAATACATTATGATGATAAAAAGGATTAAAATACATTATGATGATAAAAGGATAAAAATATATTATAATGATAAAAGGGATTAAAATACACATAGATGATAAAAGGGATAAAAATACATTATAATAATAAAAGGATAAAAATACATTATAATAATAAAAGGGATAAAAACACATTATGATGATAAAAAGGATAAAAATACATTATAATGATAAAAAGGATAAAAATATATTATAATGATAAAAGGGATTAAATACATTATGATGATAAAAGGGATAAAAATACATTATAATAATAAAAGGGATAAAAATACATTATGATGATAAAAGGGGATAAATACATTATAATGATAAAAGGGATAAAAATACATTACATAATAAAGGGATAAAATATATTATGATGATAAAAGGATAAAAATACATTATAATAATAAAAGGGATAAAAATATACTATGATGATGGGTGGACAAAAATACATTATACTGATAAAAGGGATAAAAATACATTATAATAATAAAAGGGATAAAAATACATTATGATGATAAAAGGATAAAAACACATTATAATAATAAAAGGGATAAAAATACATTATAACAATAAAAGGGATAAAAGACACTATACGATAAAAGGGATAAAAACACATTATGATGATAAAAGGGATTAAAATACATTATGATGATAAAAGGGATTAAAATACATTATGATGATAAAAGGGATAAAATTCATTATAATAATAAAAGGGATAAAAATACATTATGATGATAAAAAGGATAAAAATACATTATACGATAAAGGGATTAAAATACATTATGATGATAAAAGGACAAAAACACATTATAATAATAAAAGGGATAAAAACACATTATGATGACAAAAGGACAAAATACATTATACTGATAAAGGGATAAAAACAAGTATTATAATAATAAAAGGACAAAAATACATTATGATGATAAAGTGAAAATACATTATAATAATAAAAGGGATAAAAATATATTATAATAATAAAAGGGATAAAAATACATTATGATGATAAAAGGGATAAAATACATTATGATGATAAAAGGGATTAAAATATTATGATGATAAAAGGATTAAAATACATTATGATGATAAAAGGGATTAAAATACATTATGATGATAAAAGGGATAAAAATTATTATAATAATAAAAGGGATAAAATACATATTATGATGATAAAAGGGATAAAATGCAAATACATTATGATGATAAAAGGGATTAAATACATTATGATGATAAAAGGGATAAAAAAATACATTATAATAATAAAAGGGATAAAAATACATTATGATGATAAAAAGGATAAAAATACATTATAATGATAAAAAGGATAAAAATACATTATAATGATAGATAAAAATATATTATAATGATAAGGATTATAAACATATTATGATGATAAAAGGATAAAAATACATTATAATAATAAAAGGAGTAAAAATACATTACATGATAAAAGGGATAAAAATACATTATGATGATAAAAGGGATTAAACACATTATGATGATAAAAGGGATAAAAATATATTATAATGATAAAAGGGATTAAAATACATTATGATGATAAAAGGGATAAAAATACATTATAATAATAAAAGGGATAAAACAGGTTACAATAATAAAGGGATAAAAATACATTATGATGATAAAAGGGATAAAAATAAGATTATAATGATAAAAGTATAAAAATATATTATAATGATAAAAGGGATTAAAATACATTATGATGATAAAAGTGATAAAAATATATTATAATAATAAAAGGATAAAAATATTATGATGATAAAAGGATAAAAAAATATATTATAATGATAAAAGGATAAAAATACATTATAATAATAAAAGGGATAAAAATACATTATGATGATAAAAGGGTTAAAAATACATTATAATAATAAAAGGGATAAAAATACATTATGATGATAAAGATAAAAATATATTATACTGATAAAAGGGATAAAAATACATTATAATAATAAAAGGGATAAAATACATTATGATGATAAAAGGGATAAAAATACATTATAATAATAAAAGGGATAAAAACACATTATAGTAATAAAAGGGATAAAAATACATTATGATGATAAAAGGGATAAAAATACACAAGATGATAAAGGATTAAAACACATTATGATAAAAGGGATTAAATACATTATGATGATAAAAGGATAAAAATTCATTATAATAATAAAAGGGATAAAAATACATTATGATGATAAAAGCGATAAAAATACATTATGATGATAAAAGGGATTAAAATACATTATGATGATAAAAGGATAAAAATACATTATAATAATAAAGGGATAAAAAATACATTATGATGATAAAAGGGATAAAAATACATTATAATGATAAAAGTGATAAAAATACATTATAACATAAAGGGATAAAAATATATTATAATGATAAAGGGATTAAAATACATTATGATGATAAAAGGGATAAAAATACATTATAATAATAAAAGGGATAAAAATACATTATGATGATAAAAGGATAAAAATACATTATGATGATAAAAGGGATTAAAATACATTATGATGATAAAAGGATAAAAATATATTATAATGATAAAAGGGATTAAACATTATGATGATAAAAGGGATAAAAATATATTATAATAATAAAAGGGATAAAAATAATATTATAATAATAATAGGATAAAAATACATTATGATGATAAAGTGATAAAACATATTATAATGATAAAAGGGATAAAAATACATTATAATGATAAAAGGGATAAAAATATATTATAATGATAAAAGGGATTAAAATACATTATGATGATAAAAGGGATAAAAATACATTATAATAATAAAAGGGATAAAAATACATTATGATGATAAAAGGGATAAAAATACATTATAATAATAAAAGGGGACAAAAGTATATTATAATGATAAAAGGGATAAAAATACATTACAATGATAAAAGGGATAAAAATATACATGAACAAAAACAATATAATATAGTCAGCTAGACCACATAATAAGACGATGTAAAAAATGTTTTTAAAAGTTAAGTTTTAAATTTTTGAATTTCACGATATTAACATTATGTTTCCGATCTATGCATATAATTATAACTGGCATTTATGATAAAAGGGATAAAAATACATTATAATGATAAAAGGGATAAAAATACATAATGATGATAAAAAGGATAAAAATACATTATAATGATAAAAGGGATTAAAATACATTAAAATGATAAAAGGGATAAAAATACATTATAATGATAAAAGGGATAAAAAATACATTATAATAATAAAAGGGATAAAAATACATTATACTGATAAAAGGGATAAAAAATACATTATAATAGCAAAAGGGATAAAAATACATTATACTGATAAAAGGGATAAAAATACATTATGATGATAAAAGGGATAAAAATATATTATAATGATAAAAGTTAAAATACATTGTGATGATAAAAGGGATAAAAATACATTATAATAATAAAAGGGATAAAAATACATTATGATGATAAAAGGGATAAAAATACATTATGATGATAAAAAGGATAAAAATATATTATAATGATAAAAGGATTAAAATACATTATAATAATAAAAAGGATAAAAATACATTATGATGATAAAAGGGATAAAAATACATTATAATAATAAAAGGGATAAAAATACTTGTTAATAATAAAGGAGATAAAAATACATTATGATGATAAAAGGGATAAAAATACATTATACTGATAAAAGGGATAAAAATACATTATAATAATAAAAGGGATAAAAATACATTATGATGATAAAAGGGATAAAAATACATTATAATAATAAAAAGGATAAAAATACATTATGATGATAAAAGGGATAAAAATACATTATGATGATAAAAGGGATAAAAATATATTATAATGATAAAAAGGGATTAAAATACATTATGATGATAAAAGGGATAAAAATACATTATAATAATAAAAGGGATAAAAATACATTGTAATAATAAGAAAGGGATAAAAATACATTATGATGATAAAAGGGATAAAAATATATTATAATGATAAAAAGTTAAAATACATTATGATGATAAAAAGGATAAAAATACATTATAATAATAAAAGGATAAAAATACATTATGATGATAAAAGGGATAAAAATACATTATGATGATAAAGGGATAAAATATATTATAATGATAAAAGGGATTAAAATACATTATAATAATAAAAAGGATAAAAATACATTATGATGATAAAAGGGATAAAAATACATTATAATAATAAAAGGGATAAAAATACATTATAATAATAAAAGGATAAAAATACATTATGATGATAAAAGGGATAAAAATACATTACTGATAAAAGGGATAAAAATACATTATAATAATAAAAGGATAAAAATACATTATGATGATAAAAGGGATAAAAATACATTATAATAATAAAGATAAAAATACATTATAATAATAAAAGGGATAAAAATACATTGTGATGATAAAAGGGATAAAAATACATTATGATGATAAAAGGGATTAAAAATACGACCATAAAGAGTTAAAATACATTATGATGATAAAAGGGATAAAAATTCATTATAATAATAAAAGGATAAAAATACATTATGATGATAAAAGGGATAAAAATACATTATGATGATAAAAGGGATTAAAATACATTATGATGATAAAAGGGATAAAAATACATTATAATAATAAAAGGGATAAAAATACATTATGATGATAAAAAGGATAAAAATACATTATAATGATAAAAGGGATAAAAATACATTATAATGATAAAAGGGATAAAAATATATTATAATGATAAAAAGGGATTAAAATACATTATGATGATAAAAGGGATAAAATACATTATAATAATAAAAGGGATAAAAATACATTATGATGATAAAAGGGATAAAAATACATTATGATGATAAAGGGATTAAAATACATTATGATGATAAAAGGGATAAAAATATATTATAATGATAAAGGGATTAAAATACATTATGATGATAAAAGGGATAAAAATACATTATAATAATAAAAGGGATAAAATACATTATAATAATAAAAGGGATAAAAATACATTATGATGATAAAAGGGATAAAAATACATTATAATGATAAAAGGGATAAAAATACATTATAATGATAAAAGGATAAAAATATATTATAATGATAAAAGGGATTAAAATGCATTATGATGATAAAAGGGATAAAAATACATTATAATAATAAAAGGGATAAAAATACATTATGATGATAAAGGGATAAAAATACATTATAATAATAAAAGGGATAAAAATATATTATAATGATAAAAAGGGATAAAAATACATTATAATGATAAAAGGGATAAAAATACATGAACAAAAAACAATATAATATAGTCAGCTGAACTACATAATAAGACGCATGTAAAAAAAATGTTTTTAAAAAGTTAAGTTTTAAATTTTTGAATTTCACGATACTAACATTTTCAGTGTTTCCGATCTATGCATATAATTATAACTGGCATTTATGTTTTTTTCATTTCCTCACCGTCTCCTGCACATACAAAGTTCTCTTCAAAGTTTTACTTTACATCTTTTCTTTTTTACATTCACAGTTTCATTCAAAAATCCTACTTTTTTTTCTTGAGTAATTATTTCCCTTGTCTTATTTTTCTCTGCAGATTTTTTCCTTCTTTCTTTCTCTCGTTTTCTTTCTTAAATATTTCCTTTCTCTACTTTTCCTCTATAGACTATTTGCTTTTTTTCTTTGTCTTTGTTTTTTAATTATTTCCTTTGTCTTCTTTTTCTCTGTTGTAGATTATTTCTTTTTTTTTCTCTCCTTTTCTTCCTGGATTATTTCCTTTATCTTCTTTTACTTTGTAGATTATTTCTTTATCATTCATCCTCCCTTTTTCTTTCTTAATTATTTCTTTTGACTTTTTTTTCTCTGTTATAGATTATTTCCTTTTTTTTCTTTCTTAATTTTCTTTTCTTCTTTTGTTTTCTTCTCGATGCTTTTCTTTTGTCTTCTTCCTTCCTGCTCTAGTTATTTCCTTTGTCTTTTTTTCTCTTTCGTGCTTTACTTCCTCACACTTTTGATTAATTTCCTTTGCCTTCCTTTCTCTCTATCAATTTCTTTTCTTCCTCTCTTTTCTGTCTTCTTTTCTCTTGATCTTTTTTCTTTCTCTCTGTTTCTTTTCTTAATTATTTCCTTCGTGATATCTTTTCTCCTTGTGATTATTTCCTTTTTATTCTTCCATTTTCTTGCTTGATTATTTTCTGTCTTTTCTGTAAGGTCTAATTTCCTTTTTTATTCTTCATTTCATTTTCTTGCTTGATTATTTTTCTGTCTTTTTTTCTATTTATTTATTTTATTTATTTATTTTCTTGCTTGATTATTTTCTGTCTTCCCTCTCGGTCTTTCTTTTATTCTTCCATTTTCTTGATTGCTTTCTTTTTTTCTGTCGTCTTTCCTTTTTGTCTTAATTTTCTTGCTTGATTATTTTTCTGTCTTTTTCTGTGGGTCTTCTTTTCTTTCTCTTTTCTTTAATCTCTTTTTCCCTTTCATTTCTCTTTCTCCTTGTTCCTTCTTTTCCTTTTTGTCTCCTTCCCTTTTCATTCTTTGTTTTTTTTTCATCTTTTTCTTCTTAATTCTTCAATGACTGAGAATCAATAGAATGTCCATTTAGCAAAAGCACTCATCTTAATTAAGTTGTGAACTTTATCTGTGTATTATGTCTATTACTTTCACTGACCACACTGCTTTGAGAGGCCTGATTTGATTGGTCAGACTTGGACTGATGCATCAGAAGAACAAATACACACTCTTTCGCACAATCTCATAAATTTCTATGTCTATATAAGTGCCAGTAGTGTTATTTCATTTTGTGAACATTAACATATATTCACAATTATTATTAACCAAATTCAGAATTAGTTTTTATGCTAGTATTTTATATAATAATAAACTCTATAAGATTTTCAATATTTCTATTTCATCAAACTTGGCAAATAATCTTCAAATAAGATCCAGGGGAGATAATAATGATATTGGTGTCTGTCTTTGCCAATATTAAAATCAGTTCTGAGAAAGTAACAGTTACTTAATCTCAAAAGCGACTTCATTTAATTTCACTTCTCAGTGGCTGCCTGTTAAAGAGGTCATGTGTCAGAATAAGCAGATATCCTAATTTAGCTGGAAATAAACTCTAAAATTTAGTCATCACTGAATGTGAAATTAAAATCCTTATCCATTTTATCTATGTCTTTACTTGATACAGGGACTGAGAGTTTTAGAAGTCAGCTTAGTCGAACTTTTACAGACTTTTCTATCAAAGGCTTTTTTTACTTTTTCTTTTTATTATTTCACTTTTGTGGGGTCATTATTGACCATTCTTTAATTTTTTTAGGCCAATCCTTTGCACCAAAGTTGAACTCTGAAATTAATCAAAAGAGACAGATTGGGATTTTAAGACAATCAATTTCACTCTCTCTATTGAACATCATATTTTCTCATTTTTATATATTTTTATTTTTATTTTTATTTTTTTAATCATATCACCCCAAGCAAGGCGATAACGCCACTGATGCGCAGGGGGCTACGTAAGGGTAAAAAGAATGGAAAAGAGAAAGCCGGAAACCACATCCTAAACAGGGAACAAGGGATGAGCCTCTTCACCTGTTCAATAGATGTGGGTGGAGTGTGAACTGAGGTATTGTTCTTAGTTAGAGCTGGTGCATACTACCACTGAATTATTGTTTATCATGAGGTTTCCATAAAATGTCTTATTAAAACTCAGAGCTAAATTACAAACAAATATTTAATTTATGATAAACACAAAATAAAATATATAAAAAATTTACAATTTTTGCATTCAAAACAGAAATGTAGAGTTTACTACTGGCAAGTGTTATGGTAAGTGTTATGAAAAGGAAGGAAGGTGAGTCAAGTATTTTTACCCAGTTAAGCCTGCAAAGTAGTTTAAGTGCTATCTCTGATACAGTCAGTTAAGTACCATACGTGAAACATGCTTGGGCGATCATGTCTCGCAAGAGACATGACTGACTGGGCAGAAGATTATCCTGCAGTAGGTTGCCATTACTACGACTGATTGCCGACCAAGGCTATAGAACCCAATCTGTCCTATTATTTAACTCATAACTGGAAGGAATAGACAGATTAATACCTTTCCCAAGGGTATTTGTGTGTAAGTGAATGCAATAAATTCAGCTGGAATTTGAACTTGGCTCCCCGATTTCTCGTTTCAAGCCGATATCCAATGCACCACAACATACAACGATACACCTATCGAAAAAGCAGAACATTTTTGCCTATTTGAACATTTTCTTTTTTCCAGGCAGCCTCTTATCAAACAAGTGCACCTCAGAAAAGGATGAGGAATACAGTATTATAGTTGCACATGGAGTATTTGGCAAGCTAATCAAATGCATCTTCAACAACAAAGATCTCAACATAACGGAAGATTGGTGGTCTATAACGTTGTTGTCATTTCAACTTTGCTATATGGCTGTGAAAGCTAGACACTATATTGTTGGGATATCCAAAAATTAGAATACTTTCATCAGTGAAAGCTTCTTTCAATCTTGAACATCAAATGGAATTACTAGGTGACCAAGACCAAAGTCCTGGAAAGAGCCAACATTGAAGGCATTGAATCGGTGATCATTAAACATTGTCTTCAATAGCCTGGACATTCTTTTATTCTCTATCATTAATAATTTCTTCTTCTTCTATTCTCTTGCACTCAGTAACCTTGTAGTGACTTTATTGAAATGATTAAAAGAATGAAGCCTAAACCCTAAGTACTTAAGTTTTTAGAAGTGAGTGCATAATATAGTGTGAATAAACGGATATTCTTTTAAAATATCAATCTTTAAAATCATAATAAAACACTCAACAGATTATATAATGGTAATGATAATATTAACTGTTTTCTTATGAGGTAACATTCAGCATGCACTGAGTGATATCCCAGTTGCATGTGCTATCCATTTTAGTTGTTGCTGCTGTTGGGAGTCCTCAAGTTTTTTTATTTTTTTTTAATCATCTCACCCCAAGCAAGGCATTCTACTGCCACTATTGCGCATGGGGCTACATAGGGGAAGGTAAAGAGAAGGAGTGGTTAGACATAGGGAATGTCAGGAGGAAGGTGACAGATGAGTAAGGATAGTGAGGATGAGGGTTGGGCAGATGGGAAGAGTGTTTGATAGAATGGGAGCAGGTTAGTGTGTTAGGAGGTGTCTATTGACCTTACATTTAAACTCCTGGAGATTGTAGCCGTCGGGGAAGCAATCATGTGGAAGAGAATTCCACAGTTGGGAAGTGCGAGGAAAGAAACTGTTGGAGTAGAAGTTATGGCTGCATTTTATTGGTTTCACTGTAAAAGGGTGGGATGTAGTTGCTAATCTAGTATCTCGTTCAAATTCGTATTTAGGGGGCACCAGTGATCTAAGTTCATCGGAGCAGAAACCGTAAAAGTATATATAGAAGAGACACAGGGAAGCCATGTTGTGCCGGTGGGAGAGATATTGTTTCTATTATTAGATACAGTTTTAGTAGTGATTCTGTAGCACCAGTCTACAATGTGCAAAGAAAGATGTTCTTTATCAAAACCCTCAGGCCTCACTCACTCAAAGCCATATTTAACCTATGATTTTAGAAAGCGGTTGAAAGTTTTGATATTTAGATGAGGACAGTGATATTGATAATATTAACCATTTCCCTATAAGGAATCCTTTGGTGTTTATTTTGATCAAGCAGCTAGAACTGCTTTTGGTTGAAATTTATAAATCCACTTAAAACCATTTCTCAGGAAAATAGGTTTCTCAAGTCCAGTAGCTGTTATTGCTCTTTCAAGTATTGATAGGGATTTTCTTCCAAACCTTTTGTTTGAAGTAGTGTGGAATGTCAACATCTTGATTGATTATTTCATTATTTTATCTTTCTTTTGAAATTTATAAAATCTTTCTTTTAAAATGATATTTCAGGAAAATATGTTTCTTAAGTCCAGTAGCTGATATAGCTCCTTCACATATTGATGGAGATTTCTTCCTAACTTTTTATTTAAAGTAGTGTAAAATGTTAACATCTTGGATATGTTTTCTCTTCAAGTTACATGTGATATCCATTTTAGTTGTTGTGGCTGTTGAAATTCTCAGCTGATGTGGTTACCGTTATTTGGTAAGTCCTTTGTGATTCTGTAGTTCCAATCTACGATGTATCTAAGAAGTGTGGTCTTCATCAGGGCACATAGGCTTCATTTGCTCAAAGCCATTTTTAGCCATTGATTTTAGAAAGTGGTTGCATAAAGATGCCAGTTTAGATATTTCTGAATGGGTTTGCTGCCATGAATGATATCCACATCAAAGTCGTTATCTGACAAGGCTACTTAAAAACATAACTGTAGTTTTTAGGTTTTTGGTTTTGTAGCAATTTGTGTTATTGGGCGGAACTAACTCTATGTTTAATTTCCTTCTTCCCAAAACTAAATTTGTTATAACTGATGCATACACTGATGTATCTGAAGAGTTTAGTATTTACTTATATTGCCGAGGTGGATACGATATATAGAGAACGTGTGCACAATATCTGATGCTAAATGGATATACACAGGACAGTACAATAGTTATAACGACAGACAAGACAGAACTTACAACACAGAGAGAACAGGTTTAGATTGCAATAGTTGCTGAAGCAATCAGTCTGAATATTACTCAAATCACACTCAAGTATTACCATTCCAAACCATAGGCCATTTCATCATTGACAGTGCTGCAGGGGTGTCAGCCCCTCTACAACATTACTGATTTCACATACTGATTTGTTACAGTAAATTCAGGGTAGGTGCCATCACTGCTTTCATTCCAATTCAAGATCATTGTTTCTATTTCGAAAGGTTTATCCTGAGTCCTATAAGATTCTATTAGACATAAAAGGGGGTATCGATTTTCTGTTATTAATAAGTAATAAAATGATCCCTACCCTCATGCAATCACCACATATTATAGGCTGAACTATTGCCCGGTTCACACTCCACCCTTGTCTATTGAACAGGTGAAGAGGCTCATCTCTTGCTCCCTGTTTAGGATGTGGTTTCCGGCTTTCTCTTTTCCAATCTTTTTTACTTTTTTTTTTTTTCAATTGAAGTAGATAGACTGAAATATTGCCCGGTTCACACTCCATCCACGTCTATTGAACAGGTGAAGAGGCTCATCCCTTGTTTCCTGTTTAGGATGTGGTTTCCGGCTTTCTCTTTTCCAATCTTTTTTACTTTTTTCTTTTTTTTTTTCAATTGAAGTAGATAGACTGAAATATCACCCGGTTCACACTCCACCCACGTCTATTGAACAGGTGAAGAGGCTCATCCCTTGTTCCCTGTTTAGGATGTGGTTTCCAGCTTTCTCTTTTCCAATCTTTTCACTCTTACGTAGCCCCCTGTGCATCAGTGGCGTTACTGCCTTGCTTGGGGTGAGATGATTAAAAAAAAAAACAATTATTGGAAAAAGCCATGGGAAAAGCTTTCTCTAAGAGTAAGGACTTGGTAAAATACACCCATTTTTGACAGCATGGGTAAACTACCACTGTATTATTAAAAGTTGACAAGATGGGCTGGTATTTGCTGACAAATATGGTATTAAAGAAAAGTTAACATGCTTTGAATTAAATATTTATAAAGGTAGATATATTTCACAATAATGTAAATGACAGCAAGTGTATGTAAACACTCAAAGGTACATGTACATCAATCTAAACAACTTGAACATGATTTTGATATTTAAGTAAAAGGAAGAAAAAAGATGGATGTCAGAAAAAGTGTGAGAAAGAAAAGCAGACAATTTTGGAACCGAATAAAAGAATAGGTCTGCTATGTTTTCATGAAATGAACCGATCTTAAGGCAATGTACCAGATTGATTCTCTTCCATATTCTTGTCGATGCTGCAACAGCAAGTGATGATTCCTGAAGCTAATATTGACAAATCCTGTAAAAATTATGTAAAGAGTCAAATTTGAAAGATTGAGAAAAGAAAAAAGAATTAAAGGTAATGTTCTCTGGTTCCTATAGCACCGTCAAAATAGATACGAGACATAAATGAGTGACTATACAAATATTTTTCCGTGGTTTCTATCATTGGGAGGTTTTAGACAGGATAAATAAAGCTGCTTTTCATATTTTTATGTAGATGTTTATTTATTTTTGAGTTATTTTAATTCTTTTGTTGTTTTGGTCACCTTTTTTTTCGAATATTTCTCATTCATTTCTTGAGTCTTCTTTATTTTTCATTCATTTTTATCTGTTTTTTTCTTTTCCCATTCATCTTAATTTATTTTTCTCTATCATGTTTTATTTTTTCATTTTTCTGTTTTTTTGCTAAAATTATTTCTCTTTCATTTATTTTTTCAACCACTTTTTTCCTTCACATAAATTAATTTCTTCTATATCTTAATTTTCGTTCTTTCAATTTTTTCTTCATATTATTTCTCTTTCATTTCCATTTTTTCTTTCACATAAATTAATTTCTTCTATATATTATAATTTTCATTCTTTTAAATTTTCTTCATCTTATTTCTCTTTCATTTCTTTCTATGTTTTTCTTCAACTTTTTTCCTTCACATAAACTAATTTCTTCTATATCTTAATTTTCATTGGTTTAATTTTTTTTCATATTATTTCTCTTTCATTTCTTTCTATCTTTTTCATCCACTTTTTCCTTCACATAAACTAATTTCTTCTATATTTTAATTTTCATTCTTTCAATTTTTTCTTCATATTATTTCAGTTTCATTTCTTTCTATCTTTTTCATTCACTTTTTTCCTTCACATAAATTAATTTCTTCTATATCTTAATTTTCATTCTTTTAATTTTTCTTCATATTATTTCTCTTTCATTTCCATTTTTTCTTTCACATAAATTAATTTCTTCTATATATCTTAATTTTCATTCTTTTAATTATTCTTCATATTATTTCTCTTTCATTTCTTTCTATCTTTTTCTTCCACTTTTTTCCTTCACATAAAATAATTTTTTCTATATCTTAATTTTCATTCTTTTAATTTTTCTTCATATTATTTCTCTTTCATTTCTTTCTATCTTTTTCATCTACATTTTTCCTTTGCATAAAATAATTTCTTCTATATCTTAATTGTCATTCTTTTAATTTTTTCTTCATATTGTTTCTCTTTCATTTCTTTCTATCTTTTTCATCCACTTTTTCCTTCACATAAATTAATTTCTTCTATATCTTAATTTTCATTCTTTCAATTTTTTCTTCACATAAACTAATTTCTTCTATATCATAATGTTCATTCTTTTAATTTTTCTTCATATTATTTCTCTTTCATTTCTTTCTATTTTTTTCATCCACTTTTTCCTTCACATAAACTAATTTCTTCTATATCTTAATTTTCATTCGTTTAATTTTTCTTCATATTATTTCTCTTTCATTTCCATTTTTTCTTTCACATAAGTTAATTTTTTCTATATATTTTAATTTTCATTCTTTTAAATTTTCTTCATCTTATTTCTCTTTCATTTCTTTCTATGTTTTTCATCCACTTATTTCCTTCACATAAATTTCTTCTATATCTTAATTTTCATTCTTTTAATTTTTCTTCATATTATTTCTCTTTCATTTCTTTCTATGTTTTTCTTCAACTTTTTTCCTTCACATAAACTAATTTCTTCTATATCTTAATTTTCATTGGTTTAATTTTTTTTCATATTATTTCTCTTTCATTTCTTTCTATCTTTTTCATCCACTTTTTCCTTCACATAAACTAATTTCTTCTATATTTTAATTTTCATTCTTTCAATTTTTTCTTCATATTATTTCAGTTTCATTTCTTTCTATCTTTTTCATTCACTTTTTTCCTTCACATAAATTAATTTCTTCTATATCTTAATTTTCATTCTTTTAATTTTTCTTCATATTATTTCTCTTTCATTTCCATTTATTCTTTCACATAAATTAATTTCTTCTATATATCTTAATTTTCATTCTTTTAATTATTCTTCATATTATTTCTCTTTCATTTCTTTCTATCTTTTTCTTCCACTTTTTTCCTTCACATAAAATAATTTTTTCTATATCTTAATTTTCATTCTTTTAATTTTTCTTCATATTATTTCTCTTTCATTTCTTTCTATCTTTTTCATCTACATTTTTCCTTTGTATAAAATAATTTCTTCTATATCTTAATTAATTGTCATTCTTTTAATTTTTTCTTCATATTGTTTCTCTTTCATTTCTTTCTATCTTTTTCTATCCACTTTTTCCTTCACATAAATTAATTTCTTCTATATCTTAATTTTCATTCTTTCAATTTTTTCTTCATATAAACTAATTTCCTTCTTTCTATATCATAATGTTCATTCTTTTAATTTTTCTTCATATTATTTCTCTTTCATTTCTTTCTATTTTTTCATCCACTTTTTCCTTCACATAAACTAATTTCTTCTATATCTTAATTTTCATTTGTTTAATTTTTCTTCATATTATTTCTCTTTCATTTCCATTTTTTCTTTCACATAAGTTAATTTTTTCTATATATTTTAATTTTCATTCTTTTAAATTTTCTTCATCTTATTTCTCTTTCATTTCTTTCTATGTTTTTCATCCACTTATTTCCTTCACATAAATTTCTTCTATATCTTAATTTTCATTCTTTTAATTTTTCTTCATATTATTTCTCTTTCATTTCTTTCTATCTTTTTCATCCACTTTTTTCCTTCACATAAATTAATTTCTTCTATATCTTAATTGTCATTCTTTTAATTTTTTCTTCATATTGTTTTTCTTTCATTTCTTTCTATATTTTTCTTCCATTTTTTTCCTTCACATAAATTAATTTATTCTATATCTTAATTTTCATTCTTTCAATTTTTTCTTCACATAAATTAATTTCTTCTATATCATAATGTTCATTCTTTTAATTTTTTCTTCATATTATTTCTCTTTCATTTCTTTCTATCTTTTTCATCCACTTTTTTCTTTCACATAAATTAATTTCTTCTATATCTTAATTTTCATTCGTTTAATTTTTTTTCATATTATTTCTCTTTCATTTCTTTCTCTCTTTTTTATCCACTTTTTTCCTATACATAAATTAATTTCTTCTATATCTTAATTTTCGTTTTTTCAATTTTTGTTCATATTATTTCTCTTTCATTTCATTCTCATCCACTTTTTTCTTTCATCTGAATGAATTCCTTTCTCTCTATCTTTGTTTTTATGTTCTTCTTTTTTCTATTTTTTCTTCAGATCAATTAATTTTCTTTCTATAAAGTGTTTTATCATTTCTCTTTACTGCCTTTTTTCATTCCAGTTTTATTTCTTTTCCTGTTGTCTATTTCTTCTTCTTCTTCTTCTTCTTCTTCTTCTTCTTCTTCTTCTTCTTCTTCTTCTTCTTCTTGCTTCTCTCTTTCTCTTACCTTTTCAACTTCTTTCAAGGTTAAATAATTCTTTTTTCCATTATTTTTTCTTTTGTCACCTTTTTCAGTCCCTCATTTCATTTCACTTCTCTTCTTTCCTGTCTTTTCCTACATTTTTCTTCCTACACACACACACACACACAGATATATAGAATATTTATTTAGAATTTATAACATAAATATGTCATAATATCTGTGTCTTATCAAGTGATGGCACTGATTTCAAGTTGAAGAGTTTTAAAAGGTTAAAAACTAACCAAACCCCTCAATTTTATATATATATATATATATATATATATATATATATATATATATAATTCTGACCGAGTCAGTTACTGGATAAAGTCTGCAAACAAATTGACCAATTCTCGTAGATTGTAATTTCATCTTTTTAGGATAATATTCACACACACACACACACACACACACACACACACACACACACACACACACACACACTAAAAGTACATTTTTTTTCTCACCAATATCCTAACTCAGAATTATATTTTCATAAACAATGTGATCGTCAGGTACTGATTTAAAGCTATTAATTATATCTGTATATATATATTAATTATATATATTGATTATATATTTTACATTTGCAAACGAGTTGTTACGTGACCTAGGTTTCTAACATGTGGTTTCTTCAGGCGATGTGCACTGGTCTAATTTTATTATAACCAAAGACTAAGTAATTAAAAAAATCAATATATTAAATATATATATATATATATATATATATATATATATATATATATAGTATTATTACTCAGGTGTTGATAGAACAGTGCTCAATATATGAACAGAGCTGTATTATATATATATATTAATCTAATATACATATTGTCCTATGTAGGACAATATGTATATTTATTAATATATATATATATATATATATATATTGTATTCTTTTTTCATTCATTCTTTTTTAATTCATTATTTCTTTCTTTTTTAATTCACTCTTTTATTCTTTAATTCTTTTATACTTTAACTCATTGATTCTTGTTTTCATTCATTCATTCATTCATTCATTCTTTCTTTCTTTAATATTAATCTCTCTACTTTAATTTATTCTTCCTTCCTCCCTTTTTTTCATTATTTCTTTCATTTTTCTTTTTTTTTTTCATTCATCCATTCATCTTTTGTTACACTCATTTCACCTTCATTTACATCTCCCTTTCTTCATCATACATTTTCTTTAGTTTTTACTTCCATTATTTAATCCTTCTTCCCATTTCTCCCTTCATTCTATTTTTCTCTCATCTTACTGTTTACACTTTCTCTCCTTATCCTGTAAATATCTTTTCATCTGCCATTTTTTTGACCCACCATTCCATTTACCCACCATTCCATTTTTTAAATATTTTCCTTAATTTTCGTATCATTTACATTCTTTTCTTACATTCTCTCTTTAATCGATTCTTTCTTTCCAATAATTTTCTTTCCCTTATATACCCCTTATATACCCATAATGTTCAATATTTATTCATCTTAGAATATATTTCTTTTTTAAATTCACTATTTTCACTACTTGGATTTCAATTATTTTATATATATATATATATATATATATATATATATATGTACACGTTTTCCATTTCTAAATATGTTATTTTGCTACCCAGGTTTCTACCATTTAAAAATTATTAAAAATTGGCTGAAGACACCACTCATGGTAGAAACCTGGGTAGCAAAGTAACTTGTTAAAAAATGAAAAATATTAAAAAATTCTACAATATAATTGTATCGAACACTTTTTAATACAAATGTGTACTGGTCGAACCCTATTATGACCAAAAGTTAAGTATTAAACAATCAATATATATATATATATATATATATATATATATATATGGGAAAAAGAAATGGCGTTGTTCCAACGAGAGAAATTGGTATAGAATAAAAAGTATGAGAGGCTGTGAATGTTTTCTTTAAAGTGTGTATTTATTGTTGTTGTTATTATACATGTTATGATACATTAAGTGTCCATAATGGTATTTGTGGCACAACACGTGTTTTGAGTCTAAGATTGACTATCTTCAGGTGAATAAATTTGTTATGTATATATATATAAATAATTATTACTTTAGAACATATACAAACTACAAACTACTACAAAATTGTACATTTTGTTTTTACAATTTTGTAGTAGTTTGTAGTTTGTACATGTTCTAAAGGAATAATAAATAATAAATATTCACTGCTCTATTTTTATATTGAGCACTGTTTTATATTAATGTTTTGAATGTTGCAATTATTTTCTTCATTTGGATATATATATATATATATATATATATATATATATTTTTTTTTTTTTTAAATATAAAACTTTAATCCAAAAGGAAAAGCAGGAAGGTAAATCCCAAAGAACTGATCCTAATTAATATTAACTACATTAATATTAAAACTGATCAAGGTTGAGGGCTCGATGTAATTAATATTTAAATTACAGAGCCAATTATAAAATAAAATAAATTTTGATGTTCAAATCAGTTGTATGACCATTTCTACATGAAACCCCTAAGAGAAATTTCACGCATCATTGGCAACTTCATTTGTAGGATTTCATGTAGAAATGGCCATACAACTGATTTGAACATCGAAATTTATCTTAATTTATATATATATATATATATATATATTAGTCATCCACATCCAAGCCAGTTTTGCTGTATCACAGCTCATCAGTGTGGTTAGACACATCCACTTGCTTCTGGCCAGGATCAAAACTCGACTGATTTGGTGTCAGTCAGAGTCGCCACTCCCTAAGCCATAGGCACATGGAATCAGAGAAGGGAAATTTTATACATATATATATATATATTTTCTAGACATATGCTATTAAATATAAGAGACAATGAATGTCTATTATGTTTAATCATGAGCCGTTCTAAACGTTGTATTTTTGCTTTAATTTCAGTTGAAAATAAAGACAAAAATTCTCCAACATTTGGATAATTATTTATTGGTTTTCTTCTATTATATATATAGGAGAAAAGATTTTATTTAATTAATATAAATTATCAATTAAATAGAAATATAGAGCTCAATGGATATTATCCATAGTAGATATATTGAGAAGAAAACTCAATACATAATTAAGCGGTTATAAATCCAGAACTGATTCCAGAAATGTAAAGAAAAATCCTTACAACTGCCTTTTTCAGAGTCTTGATGAATAAATAAATGTAAATTTTACACAAAATGTTTTAAACGTATTTTTTTTATCTTTTTTATTTTTTTTACCTTTTACTTATATTTTTACTCATAACTTATAGTTTTATTTATTCCATATATTTTTTAGTTATTATATTTTTTACTTGTTATTTATATTATTTTAGTTATTACTTATATTATTTTACATATTTCTGATATTTTTACTTCTATTTTTTACTTCTATTACTAACTTATTATATTTTTTAGTTATTATGGTCTTTACTTATTACTTACTAGCAGTATAGCCCGGCGTTGCTTGGGTGTAATGAAAGCTTTAAAACTAATCCATGGTCCTGGAGCTCAGACTCTTTGGACATTGGCACAAAAGACTAAAAAGCAATAGTTGTTTCCAGTTAAAGCGAAACCATAGACTGAAAGAAAAATGAATGGATGTAAATCAACTTTTAATTTCCTGGTATCGATATCAAATAATTTTTTTTCGTCATAAACTGAATTTTGAAGGCTAAATAAGTCCTCTGAGTAAATGGTATGATGGCTGAGACTAAGAACTACAATTATACCCACTTAGAGCCAAACCTGAAGCAAAAACTAAAATAAAAGGGCTGAAAAAATACAGACATACAGGCAAATAAACAGACACACACACAAACATCTTGCTTTTTATATATATATATATATGTTATCGATTTTCTGCACTATTGTAAGAACTGCAACCTTGAAACTTCTGAATATCGTTTCTTATGTCTTTGCTTATGAGTGTATCAAATTTGATTAAAATCGGACCACTCCTTCTATAACCCGGTTTTTTCGATTATCGATTTTCCATATTTATCAGGGGTACCTCGACAAAAAAACTAGCTAAGAACACTTGCGGACACTTATGGTACAACTGTGTAAATTTTCAAGAAAATCAGTTTAGCCTTTTCGGAGTCTATAGGAAATAGATACACACACACACTGACACACACACACAGACAGAGTTCCATTTATAAATAAGTTTAGATAGATATTTTTCGTTAGTACTTATATTTTTTAATTATTATATTTCTAAATTATTACTTATATATTTACTTATTACTTATATCTTTTATTCATTATATGTTTTTATCTGTTATTTTTCCAATTTTGTGTGAATTTTTTCATTTTTTGGAAACATCTGTAACACATTCCTTCTGTTGTTTAACATTTTTCTTCTCATTTCATCTTTATTCCCTATTTTTCAAGTCTTTATTTTATTTTTTTGACTCCATTTTCCCTTCATCGCAAGTCCATTTTTATTTTTGACATTTTTGTCAAAGTAAAGCTCCTTCCAAACTGTTTTCTCATGTTCATTTTGTTTCTTTCTCTTGCATTTCCTTCGTCACTTTTTTTTTACCTTGAATTCTCTACCATTTTTCTGTAATTTTCAAATTTGTTTCTTTTTTTTACTCAAGGAGCAGATATCTTGTAGGTATTTTTGGTTAAAAAATATGTTTGTTAATAAAAAAAATATATAAATAAAATAAAACTTACCCTGGAGCTATGCTTTCTTATCTTTTTTCATTCAAAAATGCATGCATATTTTCCCCTATTCCATCTTGCATACCTTCTTTATAATAAATGTTACATATATATATATATATATATATATATATATATATATATATAACATTTTTGACTTATATATAATATTTCTATCTAAATATCATATATATAAATATATATATATATATAGTTTGCGTGTGCATTTATATATATATATATGTTTTTATGTTAATATTTCTTCAAAATTTTCTCTCTTTTTCTCTCTCTATATATGTACATACATATACACACATTCATGTATATGTATTTTTATATGTAAATATATGATTTGTGTGTGTGTATATATATATTCATACATACATATATATATATATATATATATACATGCACAAAATTTTCTGTAAATATATATATATATATATATATATATATATATATATAGCAATTTCGTCTGAATTACACAAAAATGAAAATTATTATTGATGTCTCATTTTAACAGGTATACTACCGGCCATAATTATTAGGCTACCCCAGTGTTTTAAAAAATGATGTATTTCATCCTATTTTTTTAGTATTTATTGCCAAGTAAATAATTGTTTATGAAAATAGAATGGTTCTTTTGTTAATATTGCACAATAACATGTGCATCAAATGAATTTATAAATATTTAATAATTACCTTTATTGTAATTTCATCAATGAAAGAATAAAGAAAATTTAGGGTGATTTGGATGAGTTCATCTTTACTGCTTTGCCTTGTAAAACTTTGCAAAGTAATAATAACAAAAGAACCATTCTATTTTCATTTAGAATTATCCACTTGGCAATAAATACTAAAAACAGTATGAAATACATAATTTCTTTTAAAAAGCTAGGGTGACCTAATAATTATGGCTGGTAGTGTATATATATATATATATATATATATTTCGGTCGGGTTTCAATCCTGGGTAAAAAAGCAATCAGAGTCTAACTGTACTGATGAGCTGTGATACGGCGAAACAGATCTGTCTGCGGATGACAATATATATATATATATATATATATATATATATATATTGTTTAATTACTTAGTTTCTGAGCATAATAAGATTAGACCAGAGCTCATTTGTATTAAAAAGTATTCAATACAATAATATTGTAGAACTTTTAAATATTTTTCATTTGTAAATGAGTTATAACGCGACCTAGATTTCTACCTTGAGTGGTCTCTTCAGGTTATTTGCAATAACTGATTTTACTGTTCACCATTTTCTTTAACAATGCTCGCGTAACAGTGTTTTTTTTAATGCTCACATGGCAGGGAATTTTTGAACGCACAATATTTCAAATTACAAAGAATTATTGCGTTTTCATCCATGGTTGTATGAACCTAAGAGATGTTTTTTAGTATGGTTACACTTAGTCATAATTTTCATTCTTTCATTTCACAGTTGACTTTTGTTTAAGAATAGCATAATTTCTAATTTTTCTTCTTGGCACAGTCTACATATTTTGCCACCATTGTAAGGCTTGGCTGTTTTTACTATACTCCACATTATGTCTGGGTCTTTTCCATATTTTAATTTTAATTTTCACATGTGGCTAGCCAATTTTGTACAGTTTTTTAAGTTTTCTATTTTGAATAGACTTAACCACCTGATCTTAAAGGTGTCTTTGGTTGAACCCAAATATTATTTTTTTGACCATTTCAGTCATGTACCTTTGCCTTGTAAATGATTTCTTTTGTCCTTGAAGTGGACATTTATTTTTGTCCCTGCAATTCCATTCTTCATTAGTGGTCTTGTTTTGTACACTACTATCTAAGTTTCTGGCGTTTTGTTTTTTTATGAAACTATCTAAATTACTAGTGCAACAATAAACTTAGTTTGATTGTGCTTCTATTGAAAATTTTGTTTAGTTCTGATCCTTTTGGAAAGTGTCTATCTATCAGTTTAAAAAATATTTGTCCTATTTTGGTCATTACCTCTAAATTAAATGGTGGGTTAAACCAGACAATGTTTTGTTTTCCATTATTGTTTTTTGTTTGTCTGTTTGGTTGAGAATTATATTGTAAAATATTTTTATGGCCAGATTTTCTTAGTGCATCTTCATAGATATTTTTCTTCTCATCAAATATTGTTTTGTTTGATAAATTATTTGATAGCCTGTGTTTTATTCCTTTGTGAATGTGTCTAATTATACTTTTTAGGTGGTTGGATTTTGTATTTATGTATGTTAGCATAGTATTGTTTTCATGTATGGTGAGACATTGCCAGTTTGTTAATTAAATTCCACATCTAAATATTGTACCACTTTTCTATTTGTTTCTACTATTATATCAAAATCTAGTTTTTAGAATAGTTTGAAAAGCTCTTTCCTTATTTTATCATTTTTTCTTTTGTTGTCTGGTGCTATCATTAATACATCATCTCTATATAATCCATGATTGTCTATATGGATTATTTTGTTGATTTTATTTAAAATGTATATTCCCATCAATTCTGAAATTTCTGCTCCATCATATGATCCTTGTGGTACATCAAATGTGCCGTTGTTTGTTTTTTTGATCCACACTTTACCTTTGTGGAATATATATATATATATATATATATATATATATATATATATAAGAAAAATTAGAAATTATGATATTCTCAAAAAAAGACGAATTGTTAAATAAAAGAACAGAAATTATGACTAAATGCATCCACACTAAGAAATACCTCTTAGCTTCATACAACCATAGATGAAAACATAATCCGTTTTATTCATAAATTCCCAGTCACGTGAATGTTCAAATAAAACACTGTTACAAGAGCATTTAAAAAAAAAATACAGTAAATGATAAAATCAGTTATTAAAAATCGCCTGAAGGCACCACTCATGGGAGAAACCTGGGTAGCAAAATAACTCATTTAAAAATGGAAAATATATTTGTATATATATATATATATATATATATATATATATATATATATATATATATATATATATATATATACACACACACACAAAAACACATATATAATGTGTACGTGTGTGTGCATACATACATATAGATGTACACATGTGCATATATAATGCTTGATTTAACTTCAATTAAACTGTGAAATCATTCCTTGTCAAGTAGTCTAAAACACACCTCATCAATTGGTGGCTTCCTCTATGTTATTAGAGGTTAGGAGTTGCAGGTTCGAATCTTGCCGAATGGCACAAATTTTGATAACAACATTTTTCATAAATAATCAGGCCAGTAGAAATATATATATATATATATATATATATATATATATATATATATATATATATATATATATGAACTGTTTAATTAAAAACGGAATACAAGTCAGATACGAGTGTCGATTAAAAATAATGTTCAAACAGATAAATTATATATATATATATATATATATATATATATATATATATATATATATATAAATATATATAATTTGCAGTGTGGGTATAGAAGAATCTAAAGGAGTATCCTGTGCATACAGTGGTAGGATAACTCTCTAAGAGAGCTCTAAATATATATGTATATAAATACATATAGAGTAAATATAAGAAAAATTAAGGCAGACACATTATTTCATGGTAAATCGGAAGTATGGGGCCTATTTCAGGCGAACCATCATCAGCTTCCATTTTTATTGTATAAAACATTTTACACAAATCTTTTGTACAATAAAGACGGAAATATGATGATGGTTTGCCGGAAATAGGCCTACACTTCCGATTTACCATGAAATAACGTGTCTGCCTTAATTTTTCTTATATATATATATATATATATATATATATAGTATATTTAGGCAGCAATCCCTCCTTTATGCAAGTTTCATTAAATATGACTGACAGGGTGCTGTGGTTAAGAATTTTATGCAATTTTATTATAATTTATAATGAATTTTATTTTACTATTTTAACTGAATATATTGATTATTTCATGCATGTATCTAGAATTATGGGAATGTTTTATAATAAAATAAAATTAATCAAAAGTGTTTGGAGAAATAAAGGGTTTTAACAATTTTTGCATAATTTATACAATAGAAAAGATTTTTAACAAAACTTGCATATATATATATATATATATATAAATTATGTTTTAGAACATGTACATAATTTCTTCTATATATATGTCCTCTTCCCTACAATCATATGGTTGTTTCAGTGTTTGGATTTAAACACTTCCTCAGGGGAAATAAAGGTTTGGAATCATTCTCTGTTTATATTTGGTTCATTGTTGTTGTGGGGGTTGGTTGGGGTTATTGGTAATTAAGTGAATGTCTCGTTTTGATCGTTAGACTTTTGAGGAATTTGGTGTGTAAGTGTGAAATTGTTGATTAATGGTATTATCTGTTGGAATGTATGTTTTATCTTTTTATCAGTTGGGTATGTCTTTTGGTTAGGATTTCTAAGAGAGGACTATTGAGTGGTCATTTTTATGGTTGGCTGTTGTTTAATTGGTTGATGTCTGCTGTTATTGAACCTAATTCATGCATTTACTTTGATCCTGTGTCTTGGTTTTCATAGACTTGATAGGGGTGGAGTGATTTTTCTTTCCAATTTAGATTTTTTCGGTATGGAATATTTTTTTATTTTATAAGGTTCTTTTTAAAACACACACACACACACACACACACACACACATATATATATATATATATATATATGCACATATACCTCTCTTCTCCTCTTTCTTCCTTGTTTTTCTCTTTTTCTTTCTCCTCCTTTTCCTTTTCTTTTTTTTTTTCACTGCTCTATACATCATATATCGAGCACTGTTTTAAATTAATGTTTTGGACGGAAAAAATTTTTCTCTCCTCATTCTATACCTACTCGGATATATATATATATATATATATATATATATATATGTGTGTGTGTGTGTGTGTGTGTGTGTGTGTGTTTTTGCACACTTATATGTGTGTGTGTTTGTATTTTCTTTGATTCCTTCTTCCTTACTTGTTTTCAGCCCTCCCATTTTCCTTTGTATTTTTTAAATACTGTCTACTTTCAAGCGTGCCAGGCTTGCCTCACCCACAGCCACCTGTCCCAACAAAGTATATTTTTATATCATTCCTCATCCCCTGTTCACGATAACACCTCTTTTACTTTTCACTCATGCATCATTTAAATCTTGAATCGAATAACTTCCTTTGTCAGATTCACTTAGACGCAGATTCACGCCATTCAGTTGTGTAACTAGCCTCTGTGCATCTGGATTGACAAACCATCTTTTGAGGCTAGCAAAATAATATTTGAATCCCGCTCCGTGATATGACAAAGGCCCAACTGAAGACAGCAGTAAATTTGAGGTTACAAAAGATACATCTACTTTATAAACAGAACCACATACACTGTGATATATATATATATATATATATATATATATATATATATATATATATATATATATATGTCACATTAAATATATATCTATATCTCTATCTATATATATATATATGTCACATTAAATATATATCTATAGATCTATTTATATATATATATATATATATATATATATAAATATATATATATATATATATATATATATATGTCATTAAATATATATCTATATCTCTATCTATATATATATATGTCACATTAAATATATATCTATAGATCTATCTATATATATATATCTATATATATATATATGTCACATTAAATATATATCTATATCTCTATCTATATATATATATATATATATATGTCATATTTAATATATATCTATAGATCTATCTCTATATATATATATACATTAATAAATATCTATAGATCTATCTATCTATATATATATATGTACATTAAATATATATCTATAGATCTATCTCTATATATATATATATATACGTAAATATATATCTATAGATATCTATCTATATATATATGTCATATTAAATATATATCTATAGATCTATCTATATATATATATATGTCACAGTAAATATATATCTATATCTCTATCTATCTATATATATGTACATTAAATATATATCTATAGATCTATCTTTATATATATATGTCACATTAAATATATATCTATAGATCTATCTATCTATCTATCTATATATATATATATATATATCCCATTAAATATATATCTATAGATCTATCTATATATATATATATATATATATAATTAAATATATATCTATATCTCTATCTATATATATATATGCACATTAAATATATATCCCATATCTCTATCTATATATATATATATGTCACATTTAATATATATCTATAGATCTATCTATATATATATATGTCACAGTAAATAAATATCTATATGATCTATCTATCTATATATATATATATATATACATTAAATATATATCTATATCTCTATATATATATATATATATATGTCTGTTAAATTTATATCTATATCTCTATCTATATATATATATATGTACATTAAATATATATCTATAGATCTATCTATATATATATATGTCACATTAAATATATATCTATCTCTCTCTCTCTCTATATATATATATATATGTCACATTAAATATATATCTATAGATCTATCTATATATATATATATATATGTCACATTAAATATATATCTATAGATCTACCTATATATATATATATGTCACATTAAATATATATCTATAGATCTATCTATATATATATATGTCACATTAAATATATATAGATCTATATATATATATATATATATCACATTAAATATATTGCAAACATTGTGTCAGCCGATTTTTCATAAAGTCTGTTCATACTCATGGATAATCTTTTGTGTATTACACCAAGAAAACAACAAAAGCAAACTACAGATTCTCGATGCAATAATCATTAAACCATCAATTAATAGAATCATCAATAAATACTGTAGTAATGTTGTAAAACGTTTGTAAAATGAACAGTTTTTTTATGCTTTAACATGAGCATGACCATGGCATTCCAACATATAAATAAAATTCCATTTTGGATAATTTTCATGTTCTAATGGATGCTAGCAATTTGTCAACGGTTATATTTGAAACAGAAAAAAATTAACTGTAATTTTTAGCAACACAGATTTGTAGTTATTTTTTGTTAACATAACTCACATTACTGAAGATGATCTTAGAAAGAAATTGAAACTACTTGGGCACTTTGAGAAATGAATGATAATAACATCTGTCAACGTTACAGTTCATTTCTGACATCTTTCAATTATAATACGCGAAAGATTATCTGTGAGTATGAATGGATTTTATTAAAAATAAGCAGACATAATGCTTGCAATTTATTTAATGTGACATGTTTAAAAGAAAATTTGCTGCCTAAATAAACAAATTTTAAACTATATATGTATATATATATATATATATATGTATATATATGAACTGTCAGTTTGAAATATGCACCTGATGATTGCTTAAAGCATGAAACTCCAAGTCATGCCATAGATGTAGGATAATATCTATATTAATTAATATATATATAATACAGCTCTGTTCAGACATTGAGCACTCTTTTATGAACACCTGAATAAAAATACTATCCATATATATATATATATATATATATATATATATATATTAGTCATCCACATACAAGTGTGTTTTGCTGTATCACAGCTCATCAGTGTTGCTATATATACGAAATGTTACAAAGAGTTCTGGAGATTTATGAAAGGGATTAACAGCTGACATATATTAATTTATTTGTTTGAACATTATTTTTGATTGATACCCGTATTTGAGTAGATAATCTGTTTTTAATTAAACAGCATATCTATATATATCTACTGGCCTGAATATTTCTGAGAAAATATTTTGGCAGAATTCGAACATGCGACCCTCAACAACACAAGAGAAGCTGTCAAATTGATCTGACGCACCTTAGACCACTTGACCACGAATGATTCAACAGCCTAAGCAAAACTGAATCAAGCCTCATAAAGGAATTCATTTAAACGGCTTTGTTGTCCTTTACTCAATCCTCTCTATATCCAGTTTGGGGCAAATGTCTATTATATTAAAATATGGAAGACTAAAAATGAAAAAAATTAAGTTACATTTTCTTTTTTCTAAAACTAGATAAAATCATTTGCTTTATTTTATTATCTCTCTCTCATTTTCTGCACTATTGTATGAATTGCAACTTTGAAACTTTTGAATATCATTTCTTATGTCTTTGTCTATGAGTGTATCAAATTTGATTAAAATTGGACCACTCCTTCTATAACCTGATTCTTTTGATTATTGATTTTCGATATTTATTGGGGGTTCCTCAATACAAACCTAGCTAAGAACACATGCAGACACTTATAATACAACTCTGTAAATTTTCAAGAAAATTGGTTCAGCCATTTCGGTGTCTATAGGTAATGAACACACACACATAGACACGCAGACACACACATACATGCATGCACAGACAAAGTTCCATTTATAAATAAGTTTAGATTTAGAAATGCACAGACTATTTAGCACTCTCTGAGAGAAAGAACATCATAATACAATTCACTTTATGAGAAATTTGAACACAAGCTTCAATGCAAACACTTCAGAGAGTTTGGGTGTCAATTTAAGGATGGTGCAGAGTTGGATGAGTCTAATGGTGATTACGCAGGAAAGGAAGCTCAGGAAAACTCACTCTGATTGTTCTAATAATAGGACTCCCAACATTTGTTGGTGAGGGTTTTATACTCAGCATAGAGACCTACATGAAGTTCCTTGAGAAGGTCACACTTCACCCACATCTATTGAACAGGTGAAGAGGCTCATCCCATGTTCCCTGTTTAGGATGTGGTTTCCAGCTTTCTCTTTTCCAATCTTTTCACTCTTTTCTTTTTTTTTTTCCAATTGGAGTAGATAGACTAAACTATCGCCCTGTTCACACTCCACCCACGTCTATTGAACAGGTTAAGAGGCTCATCCCTTGTTCCCTGTTTAGGATGTGGTTTCCGACTTTCTCCTTTCCAAATCTTTTCACTTTCATGTAGCCCCCTGCACATCAGTGGCGTTACCGCCTTGCTCGGGGTGATATGATTAAAAAAAAAAAAAGAAATCATTTCACCGCATGCAAGATGGAAATGACACAAGTGCAACAATGGCGGGAATGCACCAGCCCTATATATATATATATATATATATATATATATATATATATATATACTAGCAGTATAGCCTGGCATTGCTTGGGTGTAATGAAAGCTTTAAAACTAATCCATGGTCCTGGAGCTTAGACTCTTTGGGCGTTGGCATGAAAGACTAAAAAGCAATAGTTGTTTCCAGTTAAACTGAAACCGTAGACTGAAAGAAAAATGAATGGATGTAAGTCACATTTCTGAGTAAATGGTATGATGGCTGAGACTAAGAACTAAAATTATACCTACTTAGAGCCAAACCCAAAGCAAAAACTAAAATAAAAGGGCTGAAAAAGTACAAACATAAAGGCAGATAAAACAGACACACACAAATATTTTGCCTGTTATATATATATATATATATATATATATATATATCTATATATTATCGATTTTCTGCACTATTGTAAGAACTGCAACCTTGAAACTTTTGAATATCATTTCTTATGTCTTTGTCTATGAGTGTATCAAATTTGATTAAAATCGGGCCACTCCTTCTATAACCTGATTTTTTTGATTATCGATTTTCAATATTTATTGGGGGTACCTTGACACAAAACCTAGCTAAGAACACTCGCAGACACTTATAGTACAATTGTGTAAATTTTCAAGAAAATCAGTTCAGCCGTTTCGGAGTCTATACGTAACGGACATGCACACACACTCACACACAAAGTTCCATTTATAAATAAGTTTAGATAGATGTATTATTAGTTATTACATTAGAACATGTGAAAGACTACAAACTACTACAAAATGGTACATTTTGTTTCAATATTGAAAAAAAAATGTCTCATCAGGTAGTTAACAATGATGGTTAACATGGTTAACTATCTGATGAAACATTATTCTTTCAATGTCGAAACAAAATGTTCAATTTTGTAGTAGTTTGTAGTTAGCACATGTTCTAAAGTAATAATTAATACTAAATATTCATGGCTCTATTTTTATATTGAGCACTGTTTCAAATTAATCTTTTGAACATTGCAATTTTATTTTTCATTCTTATTCATTTGTGTGTGTATATATATATATATATATATATATATATATATAATTTTGTGTTTGATTAATATCAATAATGACAGTATCACAGCACTATGCATCATGTCAGAATTAAACAAAAACAGTTAGTGTAAATACACAGAGCAATCCTTGACAATGAATTTATCAACATTCAAAAGTACTCGAGAAAAAAATAATAATAAAATAAAAATAACTATAAACTTCTGCAAATTTACCAATAACACAAAACAAGTCCTTTGGAAATTTAAAATTTTAATTAAAAAATTGATAGACAGAACTTGTCCATATTATTTAATCAGACCTGTTTGAAATAGTCATTGCTGCTGAAATACACCTTATATATATATATATATATATATACTGTTCCATTAATATCAATAATGAAGGCAGTCCAATATTACGCTCCATATCTTTGAATTCTGCAAAGGTTTCGTCGTATTCATTGAATAGACAAGTCAATATCGTAAAAACTCTTACTATGTTGATTGCATCTCACAGACAGACGCCATTCTGACTGGCTCATGTCTTGTTATGAATCTTGCCAACTGACTAAATACACAATTACACACTTCGAAAGTGTTGAATTAGCCATGCATCTGCAGTTGGCACTTTTTGATTCAAAGTATCATTTCTCCCTGAAATTCGACGTGTTGGTCTCTCTCTCTCTCTCACTTACTCTATCTGTCAATCCATTATGGAATTTAAAGAATTGGATGTTTGTGTGTATTTTAGGTGAAGTTGCATGTCCAATATGTAAACAAAAAGATAGAATGATACAAAAATTGAGTTTCTATGAGGAACATTTATTCTTTTTATGTTGTGAAACAAAGTTTTTCATGCCTCTTGAGTATATCTGTTTTCCTTTTTGGTTCAGAAGTAAGCAATGGTTAATACATTCAAGCTCAAGTCAGCTTTGTGCTGGGTTGGAATGACCGATTCATTTACTTCATGAGTAGAGCTGCCAAAACATGTCTGAAAACTGTTGTTGGAAAGTGAAAAATAGAAACATTATGACCTATCCGGAAGTGGGCATATAAAATCATTCATGTGACTAAAAACGTCTTCTGGTTTCTTTATAACTTGCATCATGGGAAAACTAATTTTTTTCCTTCTATATTATAATTTCTGTATTGGTTTTATTTTCCCACAATATATCTGTTATAGTGCCCTATCTACATTGGAATGAACTCTTCCTCCTTCATAAATACTAGCCTGCAAGACTTCCTATAAAAGGCAGACGAGACGCAGTGGAACTTGACAGTTTGGGCAGACATGTTTATCTGCTGATTAATTTTTTTTCTATTTGGAGTAATCTATTTTAACTAAAATTTACATGTTATGTTTTTTTAACTAGTATTTAACATGTAAATATTTTGATTAATTTATTTTTTAACAGTTTTGTAAAATGTTATTTCTTTTAGTTTTTAAACTGAATTTATTAAAGTATTAATCAATATCTTGAATTATTTATACTGCATTTTAGGAGTTTTCCTTTTGCAAAGAGTCTAAGTTACAATAATCGCTCTATTGTAAACATTTTGTAAGATGTAGATAAGAAAAAATAAGAATAAAAAGGAAAGTTATAAAAAAAAGATCAAACAAGGAAGTTAAAAAGGAGGAAGAGAAAGGAAAGTCGTAAGATGAGCCAATATGATAAGTATTTTATTTTATTAATATATATATATATATATATATATATATATATATATATATATATATTGGTTTGTTTTTTTCTCTTCTTCCAAAAGACACTCTGTCTTGGCCGTATGTAGGAAGATCAGTACAATCAAGCATACCTGTTCTATAACATCGAATAGACCAAGTAAAGTCTTGATTAGTCACCGTTTTCTGAGGGAACTTATACAATGCATGTCCTTAAGCTAGTAGCAAATTTTTTTCTGGTTGCGGACTGAATACTGATCATATTCAATTGGGTCGCCTATCAAAGAAGTCTGTTGTTTATTTAGACCTGAAACTTCTACTGACATGGGAGCAACAACACTGATGATGCACCTAGATTCAGCACTTAAAGGTGTATTCTTAATAAAAAAAAAAAACACTCTTATTTTGTATATATGTTCTGTTATTCCAATATACTGGTTCAACCTACCTTCTTCTTTTTGTATCTCTCTTCCTGGCCCTAACAGGCCACAGTAATGTCCCCACCCAGATTTAGATTTAAATAGGTTATTTTGCCAGCATACCAAAATCTTGAACTATTTTGTGCCAAATCGTGTAGTTTTATTAGTAGACCAATTCTTTTATAAGCCCTTATTATATAAGAGTGAGGATATAATTCGGTTTTAGTTGTATTTTGTAACCAGGTGTTTGTTGGGTTTACTTTTTATATTTTAGTATTAAGTTTTCTTACTTTAATTTTAAGTAGTTTTGTTGAAATTATTTGTATTTTGGATATGGTTTGATTTACAGTGACTATTGTCCTCAACTTTGTTGCCATTTTTCCGACATTTCGGCCTTTGTACGCTCTGGCCTTCTTCAGGTGCTAGGAATTTTGAACCATACACTTTTTTTACATTCACTGGATATAGACGTTGGTTAGTTCCTGACTTGGCTGTTTGAGTTGTGAGTTCAATACCAGGCTACAGCTGTAGTGAACAAGTTACTTGCAGTGTTGGAGGGAGATAACTCATCACTTTCAATTGACATTTCACGCATGGAATGAGGATGATATACTCCAGTGATTGGAATAAAGTGTTTGGTTCAAAATTCCTAGCACCTGAAGAAGGTCAGAGTATACAACGGCCAAAAAGATGAGGACAATAGTCCAAATAATGTAAATACTGTAAATAATACCTCATCTCAGAAATATAGAAAAATAGAATGATTTATTATTAAACGTCGTAAAATGGCAACAAAGATGAGGACAATAGTCCGAATAATGTAAATACTGTAAATAATACCTCATCTCTAAAATATAGACAAATGGTTTGATTTCTTTCAGAAATTATAGGATCTTATATGGATTAGTGTCATGATGGAATTCTTTCATTTTGGCTGCTTGCCTGATTCTTTTTAGTGACATATCAACCTCTATGGGTTAGTTAATACTGAAATTTCAATATTCTGAGCATAATCACATGACTTCAAATGAAGATAAAATATATTGCTGCTAATTTTTGCTATAAATATGTTTTTCTTCTTCTTTTCCTTTTTTTCTCATTTTGTTTGTTTTGTTTCTTAAATGGCATATCATGTCCTTATGGGTCATTTATGCTGAAATTAAAATTCTTGCCAGTTTTGAAATAATCAAAATTTGATACATGTTATTCTGCTTTCACAATTGAATACATGGCATATGATACACAGCTTTTGTGCCTATACATGTCTGTGTGGACATGATTACTAAGTGTGTTTTACATTGTAGTTTTGTTGAAGTTAAATTTTGGAAGACAGCTTGATTTTTTTGAGAAATTGTAGGGTATTATATGGATTAATGTCATGAAAGAGTTCTTTCATGCAATTTTTCTATAAATGGGTATTGTTGGTAATTTTTATATACTGTATTGCTGGAATTTAATATGAAAATATATTTTTATACTTTTTTTTGGTGGGGGTTGCGATTTGTCCATAGCTGGGATGTTAACAGGTAAGTTATTAGTCTAAAGAATATGTATCTAAGTGCCATTGGTCTATGGAATACACATCTAAGTGCCATTGGTCTATGGAATACACATCTAAGTGCCATTGGTCTATGGAATACACATCTAAGTGCCATTGGTCTATGGAATACACATCTAAGGACCATTGGTCTATGGAATACATATCTAAGTGCCATTGGTCTATGGAATACACATCTAAGGACCATTGGTCTATGGAATACACATCTAAGGACCATTGGTCTATGGAATACACATCTAAGGACCATTGGTCTATGGAATACACATCTAAGTGCCGTTGGTCTATGGAATACACATCTAAGGACCATTGGTCTATGGAATACACATCTAAGGACCATTGGTCTATGGAATACACATCTAAGGACCATTGGTTTATCGTAATATTTTTAACAATTAACACTTTATTCATGTACAAAATACTCAATTTGAATAAATCTGGTGTGACATTTGTCAGCATCGAAAACTAGTGATTCTGTTATGATTTTAGAAGTACATAATATAAATAGTGTCAACTGGGTTCTATGAATTTGTAATATATTCATACGGTAGTGATACCATTATAGTTTTGATGTGGTTATAATAATAATAAACAAAGGTCAGGTTTGTAAAAACTATAACATTATTTTTATTGTTTTTGTTGTTAACACCATAATATTTCTGTTCATTTAGCGAAGGTTCATCAATTTAATTGTATTTTATTGTGTAGGTTATAAAAGGTTTCATATAAACTGTTCCTGTATTTGCACGTGTGGATTGTTATTTTGAATTACTCCTTGATTTTTTGGATTTCTCATCTTGTGATGAGAAATTTTGACCATCATTGTTTTGGTTTGTTGAATTTCCAACAATTTGTAAACAAAGTCTCACGTGTGTTGCTGAAAATGAAGGGAAGCAAAGAAGATCATATGTGTGTTTTTTTGGTTTCATATTGTCATTCCTATATAACACAATTTTCGATCTATCGTAAACAAACATATCTGCTCTTATAAAGACCTCGTTTGGACTGGCGGCTATTTGTGGTCGAGAGGTCTAAGACATTACCAGATCAAATGGTAGCTTCCCCTATATAGATAGAGGTCACAGGTTTGAATCCTGCCGAATGTCACACATTTTCGTAATAAAGATTTATCGTAAATAATCAGGCCGGTAGAAATAAATATATAATACTGTTTCATTAAAAACAGAATATCTACTTAAATACAAGTATCAATAAAAAATAATGTTCAAACAATTCATTTCAAATTGATTGTTGCTTATAACCAAATTTCATTAAAATTCGTTGATTTCCGTAATATATATATATATATATGACTCAGTAAATGAACCATATTTCACTGCCTGATGATGGTGTATTGAACACCGAAACTTGATAGCTTTTGAGTTGCAGTATGCTATTATTATAACAATAATAATAACTATATATCTATAAATGATCTACTTCTCTATTGAGAACTATTTATTAAAAGTAAATATTAAACTGTGAAATATATATTAGTTTAAACCACTTATAATATATATATACATATATATCTAAACTTATTTATAAATGGAACTTTGTCTTTGTGTGTGTGTGTGTGTGTGTGTATCCATTACCTATAGACTCTGAAACGGCTGAACCGATTTTCTTGAAAATTTACACAGTTGTACTATAAGTGTCTGCGAGTGTTCTTAGCTAGGTTTTGTGTCAAGGTACCCCCAATAAATATTGAAAATCGATAATCAAAAAAATCAGGTTATAGAAGGAGTGGCCCGATTTTAATCAAATTTGATACACTCATAGACAAAGACATAAGAAATGATATTCAAAAGTTTCAAGGTTGCAGTTCTTACATTAGTGCAGAAAATCGATAATATATATATAAAAGGAAAGATGTTTGTGTGTCTGTCTGTTTATCTGTCCGTATGTTTTTTATACAAATCCACAATTTTTATCTGATTCTCACTAAACTTCACACAAATATTCTTTAGGCTGAGTCTGAGATCCAGGACTATAGATTAGTTTTAAAGCTTTCATTACACCCAAGCAACACTGGGCTATACTGCTAGTATATATATATATATATATATATATGTCTGTTTAGAGAGCAAATTTTCTTTTAGACATGTCAGATTAAATAAATTGCAAACATTGTGTCTGCTTATTTTTAATAAAATCCATTCATACTCACGGATAATCCTTTGCATATTATAATTGAAAGATGTCAGAAATGAGCAGTAACATTGACAGATGTTATTATCATTCATTTTTCAATGTACCTAAGCACTTTCAATCTCTTTCCAAGATCATCTTCAGGGGTGTGAGTTATGGTAACAAAAACTAATCGCAAGACTGAGTTGCTAAAAATTACTGTCAAATATAACAGCTGACAAATTGCTTAGTGTTCATTCGGACATGGAAAGTATCCAATATGGACTTGCTTTATATGTTGTAATATCATGGTCATGCACATGTTAAAGCATAAAAACTATTAATTTCTGACATCTTTCAATTATAATACGCAGAAAATTATTTGTGAGTACGAACGGATTTTATTAATGTTTGCAATTTATTTAAACTGACACACACACACACATATATATATATATATATTAGTTACATGAAATAAATATACATATGGGGGTATGCACATGTCTAATGATATTATTCAGGTGTTAATAAAGCTGTCCTCAGTGTATTACGAACAGACCTTTTATATATATGTGTGTGTGAGTATATATATGTATATATTGACATCTCGATAAAGACTAAATTTTGAAATTTGTGTATGTATATATACATGGGTGTATTACTATGTATATGTTTTTTCTTACTAATGTTTGTGAATATTTTTCCATATGTGAATGTATGTAGGTTTATTCATGTATGCGTTCTTTTTCCTGTCTAATATATTAATAACTTTCTAAATCTACAAAATTGTTAAAATATATATATATATATATATATATGTTTTTTTTTTGTTTTGTTTTTTAGCAACAAAAATTTAGTAGATATAATAGTTAATTAATAATGCTGATCTTAATTTTATAAAATTTTAATACCAATGCCCACCAAGATGAATTTTAAGTCTTCCCACATATTCTCCAAAGTAAAAGTTGCTTTACTCTGATTGGTTCACATTGTACATACAATAATGACTCCCTGATGAAAGAGGTCTTGCTTCTTCTTAACCTTTTAAAGCCATTCATTTTGAAATAACCACATCACTTGATAAGACACAAAAAGTGTCGAAACAAAATAGCTACTTTTGTAGTGATATTATAACATATCAATGTTATAATTTATTAATAATTATTATATATATATATATATATATATATATATATATATATATATATATATATATTTCATTGGGAAACAAGTTATTTCACAACCTGGGTCACAAAATAACTCATTCCCTAATGAAAAATATTCAAAAGTTCTACAAAATAATTGTATTGAACACATTTTAATACAACTGCGTACTGGTCTAATTTAATTATGACCAAAAACTAACTAATTAACTAATTATATATATAAGCATGACAGGAGGGACATATTATATAATATGCAGAAAATGTTATAATACAATACAATTGTAAAACTATTTAAACATATCCATCTTTTTTTTTACTGTGCTCTTAAACAAAAAAAATTTGACACTTTGATTTATTTTTGACAAAATTACTTCAGAAAAACTTTTCATTTAACCTCAATTTGGGACCTCCACTAGTGTGCAGGGGCTTACTGTGAGAGAAAAGATTGAATACATAGAGTGTTGAAGAAAGGATAAAAATGAATGAAATTCAAGAAGATAGAAGATTGTAATTGATGTTGCATTTCAATTTTTGGAGATTGTAGCTATCAGGGAAACAAGTAAATGAAAGATCTACTGGAAGGAAAGTTTTTAGTAGTTTTTCCTGTATATATATATATTTATAGATATATATAAGATGGAGTATATTTTTAAGAAAGACACTGTTCAAGTAAAAGTGGTGTTTTCATTTAGTTATTTCAGCAGTAAAAACGTGGGACCTAAATGCCAATCTAGTAGCATGCTTAAATTCATGTGGTCAGAGCACTAAAAAAAAAGGTCTGCCATAAAAAATATTTGTAGAAGAAACAGAGGGAAGCCACATCACGACAGTGAGAAATTGACTGAAGTTGAGATGCCAAGTCAGGACTGATTACATTGCAGATTTTTCTTTGGATTTTGTTAAGAACCTCGAGATGAATAGCAGGAGCGCCTGACAATATATGGTAACAGTATTCAATGCATGGATGAATGGTAAATTTACAAACAGTCAAGATGGAGTGTGATGAGAAAAAATTTCCAGCCCAACACAGTGACCTAAACTTCCTAGCAGTAAATGCAGCAACAGATTTGTTGTAGTCGTTCCACTTCTTCTATGTGCCATGTCCTTTCAGGACGTAAGTGATCATGGCCCTCCACATCTCCCTGTCCCTGGTGGCTCTTAGCATGCTTTCTCCTGTTACACTGCGCAGCCCTTGTTCTCTCATCCACCTGATCAGGTCCTTCAAATATGTTATCTGCTGCTTTCCCCTGTCTCTTTTTCCCTCTATCTTGCCTGTTAGTATCAGGTTCTCCAAGCTCTCCTTCCTCATTGCATGTCCTAGGAACTTTAGCTGTCTCTTCCTGATGCTCACGATTAATTTCCTTTTCGTTTCCATCCTTTCCAAAACCTCATCATTGCTCACATGCTCGATCGATGATATTCGCAGCATCCTTCTGTAGAACCACATTTCAGTTGCTTCAAGTTTTTCCTTCATCTTCGATGATATTATCCAGCATTTACTGCCATATTGAAGAACTGACATCACATAGCAATCTAGTACACTCTTTTTTGTTTCTGGTGAAATTGTCCTGTTTCTTAATACTTTACTCAACTTCTGGAACGCGTCCTTTGCCATGCCAATTTGCCTTTGGGTCTCACTTTCTGTCTTCTGTTATAACACTTCCCAGGTATTTAAATTTTTGTATCTGCTTGATTTTAGTATCCCCCACCTATGTTTGGCATTTTGGGCTGCCCTTTTTGCTGATGACCATGCATTCGGTTTTCTTGTAGTTTAGGTTGGTTGAAAAATGATGTTAAGGAGGCACAGTGAGTTGCTCCGCACGAGACTACCATCAGCTTTGCTGAGGGTGGGCAGAAAAGTTTCTCCATGATGGTTAAAGGAGGTTTATTTATCTTAACTGAATCTGTATGTATGTATGATATATTTATATATTTCTCTTTGTTGTGGAGTAAATAAAACACCCCCAAAAAAGGAACTTGGCAAGACACCTTAAATAAAAAACTCAAACTGATTCAGGGATATCTGTTGGATTCATTCAAGGATAATTCCTAGTTAAGTAACAATGTGTTACTTAACTAGGAATTAAGACATAATATTATAACTGCTAGGAATTAAGACATAATATTATAACTGCTAGGAATTAAGACATAATATTATAACTGCTAGGCACAAATTATAACACTCTTCAGGGAAGGATGTGCAGGTGGTGTAATAGATGGCAATTTGGAATAAAATATTAGTTTTGTTATATTCACTTACATGTCAATACCTTTGGGAAAGATATTAATTAGTCTTCCCAGCCATGGATTAATTAATACGACATATTTGGAAAAATTGCTATTCTGGCCAAAAAAATGTTAATTTAATCTTCACACTTAAAAATGGGAAAAACAAATTTTTGTTGCATGTTTCAACTTCAGATAATCCCTCAATGGGTTGATAAACCATAAAAAATCAGAATATTTCATGCATGAAATGAGAAGATTTCAAGTATTAGTTTCTCTTATTTATCTGGTTCTTTCAACTTGCTGAAATATAAAACGGCAATGTTTATCTTAAAAATATAATCCATCGATAATGTCAAGACATGAAAGCATCGGCAGATTAGAACTATACAAATAAAACATGGCTCTCCTTAGCCAATCCTGAATTGAGTGTCACTCTCTCTTGTAGCCACGACTCAATTTGAATTTACGTATATGCTGGTTAGTGTTTGAGTTTGTAGAATCATGCATTTCACGCATTTTTCTTTCTTTCTTTTCCTGAGGCGTTTAACCTTCTGCAAAATGGTGTATTTGGTTTCGGCAGCCATCTTTATGTTCAGTTGTATTTCAAAGTGATAGTGATGGGACATTTTTAGATCGGTTTTACTGTGATGGGTTTCAGTTCACTCCAAACCTGTACATTTCGTTGGTTCTATGATATTAGATTATTGAGTTTGTTTTAATGTACTATTCAAATACAATAAAAAGTTTAGTGATTTATAAAGTCTTGGTTGCAGAAGTTATAAGATTAAGAAGATAAAAGTTTACTTTATTGATTTTTTTGTAAAAATTCTTTGTTCCTCTCGTTCTTTTACTAGATCGGTATTTTTACATCAGTGACTATGATTATTAGTGTCGCATAAAGGCTAAGCTGTTTAAGAACATATATATATATATATATATATATATATATAATATGATAAGATAACACTGTTTACTGTAGTAAGATTTTCCTTTGTCTTTTCTACAAGTATTTTCATGGCAACTGTTCTGACGGGCTTTTTTCCTGGTTCCAAGACCACATGTATTTACTTGTGCTACTAGATTGGCGATCAAGGTCCCACCTTTTTACCATTGAAATAGTTAAATGTAACCCCCCTCTTCTACTGTAACAGTCTCTGTACCTTGTTTTTTTCCATCACTGTAAATCCCTGAAAACTAATGGCAGCCCTGCCTTGCTTATGTTGAAATGATTATAAAGAAAATATATATCTATAAATATATATATATACAGGAAAAACTACTAAAAACTTGTAAGTTAAAAATGTATTTTTTAGATACACTTAAAAATTTTTTCTTTAAAACAACATTTAAAAGTATTATTACAGTTAGATTTACGTTTAAAAATATTCAAACTGTTGCTTTCTGCATCACGTGACGGACGCTTCTCACAATGGACGCTTCTAGTTTAAATTTTAAAATCATTTATTTCTGATGAAAGGCCGAGGTCGGTCTGAAATATCAAATATATATATATATATATATATATATATATATAATAATAGAAATAAATAAATACTGTCAAAAAAAATACATTTTTAACTTACAACTTTTTAGTAGTTTTTCCTATACATATAAAGACAGTATACGTGGATTATTATCATAATATATATATATATATATATATATATATATATATAAATGAATAAGTTTCAAAGAAAATATTTGCAATGTTCAAAACATTAATTTAAAACAGTGCTTAATATAAAAATAGAGCAATAAATATTTATTATAAATTATACTTTAGAACATGTACAAACTACAATCTACTACAAAATTGTACATTTTGTTTCGACATTGAACCTATGAGACATTTCGAGACAGGACTGACTGGGCAGAAGATTATCCCACAGTAAGTTGCCATTACTTTCTGCAATCAAGGCTATATAACCCAATATATCCTCTTATTTAATCCGTAACTGGAGGGAAGAGACGGATTAGTACCTTTCTCAAGGGTAAGTGTATGCAAGGAATTCAACTGGAATTTGAACTCAGCTCCCGAATTTCCAAGCTGATATGCACTGCACCACAACTCACATCCTATAAATAATTAGGTTGCAATAAAATTTGATTTTCTATATGAATACTGTTTTATGAAAATTAAGATGAAGTAGAGTGGAGGGCCTTCGTATTATAGATTAGGGGTGTAGATACGGGACTTTTTTTTTGCATCAGTCCTGAATATAGTAATAATGGTTTCACATTTTTTAGTTTCTTGTTGGAGCTACAAAAATGCTTTTTCGTATATGTGGTTGTGCCCCCAGATAAAAATATATTTGTTAAAGAATATAACAAAATCAATCATTGTAATTCAAACTGAAAATCCTTAGCAGCACCTATTTACAAGTGGTTCCCCAAAAAATGTATGGTGTGGAACTGCTTATCAACAAAAAGAAAATATAATAATAATAATACCTTCACGGCTTCTGCTCTGATGAACCTAGCTCACTGGTGCCCCCTATATATAAATTTACTCAAACCACAAGATTAGCAACTAGGTTCCACCCTTTTACTGTGAAACCAATAAATTGTAAATGCAAATTCTACTCCAACAGCTTCTTTTCTCGCACTTCCTGCTTGTGGAATTTCCTTCCATTTACTTGCTTTCTCCAAGAATTTAAATGTAAAGTCAGTAGTCATCTCCTATCTCATTAACCTGCATCCTCTCTCTCATGCTTCTTTCTCCATCCACTGATGAGAGTGGAGTGGATGGGGAAAGGAGCATGAGAGAGAGGATGCAGGTTAGTGAGATATGAAATGACTATTGACTTTACATTTAAATTCTTAGAGAAAGCAAGTAAATGGAAGGAAATTCCACAGGTGGGAAGTACGAGAAAAGAAGCTGTTGGAGTAGAAACTGCGGTTACATTTTATTGGCTTCACTGTAAAAGGGTGGGACATAGTTGCTAATCTAGTATGTCGTACAAATTCGTACCTAGGGGGCACCAGTGATCTAAGTTCATCGGAGCAGAAACCATGAAAGTATTTATAGAAGAGGCACAGGGAAGCCACGTCACGCCGGTGAGAGAGTGCCTGCAGCCGGTCTGCCAAGTCGGTATCGATCATATTACAGACACTTCGTTGTATTTTGTCAAGAACCCCGAGAAGAATAGCAGGGGCACGCGACCAGAATACAACAGAAATCAAATGAATAATAATAATTGTCTGGGTAGGTCTTGAAGGCTATCACAATGCGTTTAGTAAAATAAAGGAAGGTGTTGGGTATTACCTATTTATTATTCATTAATATTTTGAGATCAAAATCTCATCTTCAGAATGGTAGGAGAGTTTGTTTTCATGTCTGCGCGTGGACCGTGCCTTTCAATTAATGGTCATCCTTCACTGCTACTGCAGATAGATCCGTTTACTACAAATCAAGATACACAAGTAATATCAGAGGTACATATAACTGACTGAATATCGCCTTGCAATTTTATTTTCAAGTTTTTGGAGCTCTTCAGTGTGAGTTAATGGTTAACAAGCTTGTCTCGCTAGATTAATTGTGACTCAGTTTGATTCTCACTGTGTGCTCTACGCTTTTTTACAGAGGAACTGAAGCTTGTATTATTTAAACAGGAAATAAATCGAGAATAGATACATTAGATCACACAGATGACAAACAAATTCTATGTTTGTTCCTACCTTCTCCTTTATTTGTGTGAGCATATACACCCTCTCTGGGGTCCGCTTTTTTGAGTCTGTCTAATCCAAAACTTTAGTGTATGTATACATTTTATCATAAATATTTTTTTGTGTATGTGTGAGTAAATATATGTACTCCTTTGTGATGACATAGATAGATAGATAGATATCAACAGACTGAGATGGACAGATATGAACCGACTAATATATATATATATATATATATATATATATATATGCGTGCTTTGTAATTTGGTTGAAGCATTGTGTATATTAGGTGTATGGGTATGTCTTGAAGGCTATCAGAAGGCGTTTAAGGAAGGTAAAGAAGGTGTTGGGTATTAACTATCTATTATTCATTAATATTTCGAGATCAAAATCTCATCTTCAGAATTTTCAGAGAGTTTGTTTTCACATCTGCTTGGGGAGCATGCCTTTCAACGAAAGGCATGACGTCACATATATATGGTGAGCCAAGTTCAAATTTCAGTTGAATTCATTGCATTTATTTACATGCAAATACCCTTGGGAAAGGTATTAATCCGTCTCCTTCCTTCAGCCATAGGTTAAAAAGCAAGACAGATTGGGTTCCATAGTCTTGGTCCGCAACTAGTCTACCGCAGAAAGTAATGGCAACCTACTGCAGGATAATCTTCTGCCCAGTCAGTCATGTCTCAAAAGAGACATGATCGCCCAAGCGTGTATCACATAAGGCACTTAACTGACTGACTGAATTATGTACAATAATGGATTATATGCAATATCATTGAACAATACAACTAGAAAAATTGAAAATAAATACAATATCTAATTACAAATTAGAGCCATCTTATAATAAATCATTCCATTTCTGAGATGAAGTATTTACATTATTTACATGGTTCAAACTCTTGTCATCTTTATTGTCATATTCACAACATTTTGGCCATTGTACGCTCCGACCTTCTTCTTCTATGTGCCCTGTCCCTTCAGGACGTAGGCGATCATGGCCCTCCACGTCTCCCTATCCCTTGTGACCCTTAGTATGTTTGTTCATGTTACTCCTGGCAGCCCCCATTCCGTCATCCAACCGACCAGGCCCTGCAAATATGTTATCCGCTGCCTTCTTCTGTTTCTCTTTCCCTCTACCTGGCCAGTCAGTATCAGGTTCTCCAAGCTCCCCTTCGTTATTGCATGTCCCAGGAACTTCATTTGTCTCTTCCTGATGCTCAGTATTAATTTCCTTTTGGTTGCCATTCTTTCCAACACCTCATCGTTGCTTGCATACTCGGTTCACGATATCCGCAGCATCCTTCTGTAGAACCACATTTCTGCTGCTTCCAGTTTTGTCCTCATTTTCGATGATATTGTCCAGCACTCACTGCCGTATTGAAGAACTGACATCACATAGCAATCCAGCACTCTTTTCTTTGTTTCTAGTGAAATTTTCCTGTGTGTTAGTACTTTGCTCAGCTTCTGGAACATGCCCTTTGCCATGCCAATTCACCTTCGGATCTCTGTGTCGCACTTTCCTTCTCCTGTTAGAACACTTCCTAGATATTTAAATTTTTGCACCTGTTTTATTCTGTTTTATTCCCCCACCTGTATTTGGCATTTTGGGTTGCACCTTTTGCTGATGACCATGCATTCAGTTTTCTTAAAGTTTATTTGTAGTCCTTTTTTGTCACTCTCCACCGCTACCTTCTGTAGGAGGTCCTGCAGTATCCTTTCCGTGTCTGCAATCAGCACTGTATCATCTGCATACCTTATGTTGTTCAAGTTGTGGCCTCCAATAGCAAATCCTGGCATGTCATCTAGGGTCCTCAAAATATTCTCACTGTACAGATTGAACAAATCCGGTGAAAAGACACATCCTTGTCTTACACCTCTTTCTATCTTTGTAAATCTACTGAGATCGTTCTAGAATTTTGAACTAAATATTTTATTTTGATCACTGGAGTAGATCACTCTTGTTCCATGAGTCATATTAATCTCATATATCTTAGTTATTTCTAGTTAACTCTTTAAGTTTTTAAAAGTTTTTTAAGTTTCTCTAAATCAAGGTTTGGCAGCAATTTTTAAAATCAACTTTTTCTTGTTTAACAGTTGAATTATTTTAACACAGTCAACATTGTAGATAAAAATAGTGAATTTTATATAGTTCTTTTTTTAAGACTTAGCATAAGTAAAACAATTTTTATATTGTGTTTTTTCAAGACTTAGCAAAAGTAAAACAAATTTTATATAGAGTTTTTTTAAGACATAGTATGAGCAAAACAATTTTTTTGTATAGTGTTTTTTCAAAACTTAACATGAGCAAAACAAATTTTATATAGTGCTTTTTCAAAACTTAACATGAGAACAATAAATTGTATATAGTTTTTTCAAAACTTAGCATGAGCAATACAAATTTTACAGTGTTTTTCAAGACAACATGAGCAAAATAAATTTTATAAAGTGTTTTTTCAAAACTTCAGTCAGTCAGTTAAGTGCCATATGCGATACACGCTTGGGCGATCATGTCTCTTGTGAGAAATGACTGACTGGGCAGAAGATTATCCCGCAGTAGGTTGCCATTGCTTTCTGCGGTAGACTGGTTGCCGATCAAGGCTATAGAACCCAATCTGTCCTGCTATTTAACCCATAACTGGAAGGAAGAGACGCATTAATACCTTTCCCAAGGGTATTTGCACATAAGTGAATACAATGGATTCAACTGGAATTCGAACTCAGCTCCCCGGATTCTCGTTCCTAGCCGATATCCACTGGACCACAACACACATCTGCTTTTCAAGACTTAGCATGAGCAAAACAAATTTTATATAGCGTTTTTTCAAGACTTAAGGTGAGCAAAATAAATTCTATAAAGTGTTTTTTCAAGACTTAGCATGAGCAAAACAAATTTTATATATTGCTTTTTCAAAACTTAACAGGAGCAAAACAAATTTTATGTAGTGTTTTTTCAAGACTTAACATGAGCAAAATAAATTCACGATTTGGACATAAAATGTAGATCCCAAAATGAAATTAAGTTTCTAAAAATAATTCTCATCCTTTAATTGTCAGTTGTTCTTAGTATGATTTCTTATGTATATGAATGTAGGAAGAAAAAAAGCAAATATTGACAGGATTGCGAGGGTTACAAAGCAGTGCCCAGGGCCCCAATCAGGCACCCACCCACTGTTTGGGAGGAGTACGCACCAGCTTTGCCTATAACTTTGACACTTTTTGTTTTGTTGTTTATATATATATATATATATATATATATATATATATATATTATAAATTATACTTTAGAATATGTACAAACTACATGTTCTAAAGTATACTTTATAATAAATATTCATTACTCTATTTTTATATTGAGCACTGTTTAAATTAATGTTTTGAATGTTGGAAATATTTTCTCCTTCCTTATTCATTTGGATATATATATATATATATATATATATATTTTTCCTTGTCATTCCACTTGTATTATTATTAATCTTTTAGTTTTGTTTTAAACTGTTTTCTCAGTCTCTTTTCTCTGGGGTTTTTTTTTCCATCTTATTTCTTCCTGCCCTCTTTGAGTTTATAACTGGATCTCTTTGATATTTAGCAATTCCTATACGATTGTATTTTCTTTCTCTAAAACAAATTCTTTCATATTTCATTTTTACAATATTTTCTGTTGTTCCTCCTGTGTCTTTTCTTGAACTTTCTTGCCGCCTCTTGACAAATTCCTTCATTGTTATTTTCCCTTTTCTTTTTTCAGTATTTCCCTTCCTTTTTCTCCACCTTTTCTTTCTTTCTTTCTTTCTTTCTTTCTTTCTAATGAAATAATACTTATTGTTTCTCTAATGGTCTGATCTGACACTACGTCACTATTGTCTTTCTCACCATGAGCATGACAGGAGGGAAATATATATTCTTCACTACTTGACAACATTTGGAAAAAATAAAATAAAGAGCAAACATGTGGCAAGAGATTTCATAACCAGTAGTAAAGAAAATTAACTAAGCCGATACTGTCTCACTATTGTCTCTCTCTTCATGAGAGTGACAGGATATATATATATATATATATATATATATATATATATATTAAAAAAGGATTAATTCAAAGATGTTGAATGGCCATTTCGATATGAAGATCCCCACGGGGAACGACACATCACCTCAGCAACAGAAAAAAACCTTTCAGAAACTGGAGAAAAATTAGTCTACTTTTTCTCCAGTTTCTGAAAGGTTTTTTTCTGTTGCTGAGGTGATGTGTTCGTTCCCCGTGGGGATCTTCATATCGAAATGGCCATTCAACATCTTTGAATTAATCCTTTTTTAATATATATTTGCTCTGTAATATTTTATTACATGGAGCTCTCTTCCTGTATCATTTTTTAATATTAAAATAAATTTTTAATATTAATTAGGATCGGGTTTTTTGGAATTTACCTTCCTGCTTTTTTCCCTTGGATTGAAGTATCTGAATTAAAATATATATATATATATATATATATATATATATATATATATATATATCCTGTCACACTCATAGAACACTCTTAGTTACTGGCGTGTGTCCATGTGGTATATCACATGCTAAAAGTCTGCCTCCTTCTACCGAGCCCACATAGTTCAGAAGTAGAATCACCGACTGATGTCAATTCGCTGAGGTTTCAATCCTGGCTAAAAGCAATTGGATGTCTAACCATGCTGATGAGCTGTGATACAGCGAAACAGGTCTGTCTGCAGATGACTATATATATATATATATATATATATATATATATATAAACTACTGGCCATAATTATTAGGCCAACACAGTTTATTAAAAGATAAGATGTATTTCATACTATTTTTAGTATTTTTGTCCAAGTGGATAATTTTAAATAAAAATAGAATAGAATGAAATCAGATAACCAAGGTAAATTAGCGTCCTTGATATAGAGAAGTATTCCAGATGTGAGAAAGGGTTGAAACAAGACATGTCGCAAGCAATATTCAGACTCAGACCAATTGCAGATAAAATATTTCCTTAGATAAAGTAAAATTAGCAGTATTAGAGGATTTATACGCAGAATTATCACCTTCCAATATGGTCCCAGGGGACATTATATATGGAAATAAAGACATTATATATGGAAATAAAGACATTATATATGGAAATAAAGACTCACCGAGTAAATAGACATGTTCAGGCAAGCATGTTAAGTGGTTTCAGTCAGTTAAGCGCCATACGTGATACAGGCTTGGGCGACCATGTCTCTTTTGAGACATGACAGACTAAGCAGAACATTATCCCACTGTAGGTTGCCATTGCTTTCTGTGGTAAACTGGTTGCCAGTCAAGACTATAGAACCCAATCTGTCCTGTTATTTAACCCATAAGTGGAGGGACAGAATAATACCTTTCTGAAAGGTATTTGCACGTAAGTGAATACAACGAATTTGACAGAATTTCAAACTTGGCTCCCCAATTTTGTTGTGGTGCAGTGGATATAGACTATTGTTAAGTAGCTTAAGCATATAGAAAACTTTGTTTCTCATTAAATTTCATGTTTCATCAATTTTCAGATAATCTGTATTTAGGCAGGAGGGTATTAAGATAAAAGCTCTGGGCTTATGATCAGATAACTGATTGGGGTTAGTTCCTTTGGCATAATTAAAGAATGAATGTGGCCTGAGAAAGGTGTTGGCACAAGACATGCTGTGACCAATGTTCAGACTCACACCAATGGTAAATGAAAGATATTCCTAAATTGTAACCCACAACTTTACCTTAACTTAAAAAAGTAATCTTCTAAAGTAATCTTTTAATATAACCTTCTTTTAAAGTAATCATTTAAAGTAACCTTATTTTAAAGTAATCTTTTAAAGTAATATTCTTTTAAAGTAATCTTCTAAAGTAATCTTCTTTTAAAGTAATCTTTTAAATCTTTTAAAGTAATCTTCTTTTAAAGTAATCTTTTAAAGTAATCTTCTTTTAAAGTAATCTTTTAAAGTAATCTTCTAAAGTAATCTTCTTTTAAAATAATCTTTTAAAGTAATCTTCTTTTAAAGTAATCTTTTAAAGTAATCTTTTAAAGTAATCTTCTTTTAAAGTAATCTTTTAAAGTAATCTTCTTTTAAAGTAATCTTTTAAAGTAATCTTCTAAAGTAATCTTCTTTTAAATAATCTTTTAAAGTAATCTTCTTTTAAAGTAATCTTTTAAAGTAATCTTCTAAAGTAATCTTCTTTTAAAGTAATCTTTTAAAGTAATCTTCTTTTAAAGTAATCTTCTAAAGTAATCTTTTAAAGTAATCTTCTAAAGTAATCTTTTAAAGTAATCTTCTTTTAAAGTAATCTTTTAAAATAATCTTTTAAAATAATCTTTTAAAGTAATCTTCTTTTAAAGTAATTTTTAAAATAATCTTTTAAAATAATCTTTTAAAGTAATCTTCTTCTAAAGTAATCTTTTAAAGTAATCTTCTAAAGTAATCTTTTAAAGTAATCTTTTAAAGCAATCTTCTTTTAAAGTAATCTTTTAAAGTAATCTTCTTTTAAAGTAATCTTTTAAAGTAATCTTTTAAAGTAATCTTCTAAAGTAATCTTTTAAAGTAATCTTTGAAAGCAATCTTCTTTTAAAGTAATCTTTTAAAGTAATCTTTTAAAGTAATCTTCTTTTAAAGTAATCTTCTAAATTAATCTTTTAAAGTAATCTTCTAAAGTAATCTTCTTTTAAAGTAATCTTTTAAAGTAATCTTTTAAAGTAATCTTCTTTTAAAGTAATCTTCTAAATTAATCTTTTAAAGTAATCTTCTAAAGTAATCTTCTTTTAAAGTAATCTTTTAAAGTAATCTTTTAAAGTAATCTTCTTTTAAAGTAATCTTTTAAAGTAATCTTCTTTTAAAGTAATCTTCTAAAGTAATCTTTTAAAGTAATCTTTTAAGGTAATCTTCTTTTAAAGTAATCTTTTAAGGTAATCTTCTTTTAAAGTAATCTTTTAAAGTAATCTTTTAAAATAATCTTTTAAAATAATCTTTTAAAGTAATCTTCTAAAGTAATCTTCTTTTAAAGTAATCTTCTAAAGTATGACCATTTTACATATTTGCAAGTATTATGTTTGTGATATGTTTTTATTGTCATTTACATTGTTACTTTTAAAATAATCAATGTATTCTGGCATCACTCTTTTCATTTCTCTTTTTAGTAACTTGTATTTATGTTTGGAAACTCTTTGAGGTAACAATCCGTTATAAAATAACAACCCCACATCAGTGTCCATTATGCACATTACTATATTGAATCCATTGTTAGGTTATTTGCTAAGAATGTTGGTTCACTGTCATGTGAGATAATTTTTCTCTCCAGAACCGATCTTGCATATCTAAGTCTACCATTCATCCATGCTTGAAATATTGCTAACACATTTGGTCTGGTGCCCATACTATTTATCATGAGCTCCTTGATAAAATTCAATGAAGAATCAGTAATATTATTGGTCTTAATCTGACAGCTTGGCTATAGTCACTTTCCCACCATTGTAAGGTTGCCTTTCTCTGCTTTTTCTACAAATGTTTTCACAGTGTAATTGTTCAGATGATCTCTTTACTATAATACCTGGACTTTATGAATTTAATCACAGTACTATACTGAGGATGTGTATTGTAGTGCAATGGATATCAACTCGAAACGACAAATCTGGGTGCCGAGTTTGAATTCCAGTTGAATCCTTTGAATTCACTTACGCACAAATACCCTTGGGAAAGGTATTAATCTGTCACTTCCCTCTAGTTATAGGTTAAATAATAGGATAGATTGGGTTCTTTAGCCTTGGCTGGCAACCAGTTCCTCAGGTTACTCTTTTGTCTTTTTTTTATAATCATATCGCCTTAAGCAAGGCATTTTATTGCCACTGTTTTGCAGGGGGTTACATAGAAGGAAAGTTATGAGAAAGAGTGGCAAGTTATAAGGGGTGTCAGGAAGTGTCTAAGAGAAGGATGATGGAGGGCATAAAATGAGGGATCAATTTATATATTGATTGTAATATAAAATTGATCCCCCACTTTATATTTTTATTTGTTTTATTTATTTATTTTTTTATAACCATATTGCCCCAAGCAAGGCATTTTATTGCCACTGTTTTGCAGGGGGTTACATAGGAGGAAAGTTATGAGAAAGAGTGGCAGGTTATAAGGGGTGTCAAGAAGTGACTAAGAGAAGGATGATGGGGGCATAAAGTGAGGGATCAATTTATATATTGATTGTAATATAAAATTGATTCCCCACTTTATATTTTTTATATTTATTTATTTTTTTATAACCATATTGCCCCAAGCAAAGCATTTTATTGCCACTGTTTTGCAGGGGGTTACATTGAAGGAAAGTTATGAGAAAGAGTGACAGGTTATAGGAGGTATCAGGAAGTGGGTAAGAGAAGGATGAGAATACTGATGTGAGTGGAGTGGACGGAGAAAGGAGCATGAGAAAGGGGATGAAGATTAGTGAGATAGGAGATGACTATTGACTTTACATTTAAATTCTTGGAGATTATAGCTGTCAGGAAAGCAAGTAAATGCTTATTATTAATGTTTCTGTTCCTAATTCTTCCACACCCTGTAACCCCTTGTGTCTTAGTGGCTTTATTGCTTAACATAGGGTGAAATCTATTAGAAAAATATCTGGTTTGGTGCTCTGGCTGTTTATCTTGAGGTTCTTGACAAAGTCCAAATGGGATCTGCAATGTTATTAGTCCTGACCTTGCCACTCAGCTACAGTAACATTCCTATCACCATCACCAGATTCCATTGTCTTTTATGTAAATATTTTCATAAGAGTTGTTTCAGGGAGCTTCTTTCCTTCAGCAATATGAATTTAAGCTAACTACTAGATTGGAATTAGGTCTCATCATTTTACTGTTGTAGTCGTGAGTAACTCTTCCGTTTTAACCATTTTTTTCTTGCATTTCTGTTTCATGTAATGCTCTCCCAAATTTTTGCTACCCTGTCACCTACATTATTAAAAACTTTTAACGTCAGTCACCACATACTGCCTTCCTGTGACCTGTTCTCTTATTATCCTTTGTCCTCATGAGAATCTTGTTGTTCTCTTTAACTCTCTATAACCCTCTGCGTCTTTGTGGTATTATCCACTTGCTTGGGTTGAGATGATTAAAAATAAATTATTTTTGGTTATATCTTCTCTTCATTATTTTATCTCTATCCCTTGCCACTACTCTCCTCTTCTTCTTTCATTCCCCTTCTATCCTCCTCCTCTTTCATTCTCCCTTCTATCCTCTCTCTCTTTCATTTCCCCTTCTATCCTTCTCCTCTTTCATTCCCCCTTCTATCCTCCCCATCTTTCATTCCCCCTTCTATCCCTCTCCTCTTTCATTCCCCTTCTATCCTCTTCCTTTTTCATTCCCCCTTCTATCCCTCTCCTCTTTCATTCCCCTTCTATCCCTCTCCTCTTTCATTCCCCTTCTATCCTCTCCCTCTTTAATTTCCCCTTTTATCCCTCTCCTCTTCCATTCCTCCTTCTGTCCTCCCTCTCTTTCCTTACCCATACCTCCTCCGCCTCTTACAATCACCTGTATCTCCTACTCCTCTTCAAATTGCCCATATCTCCTATCTCACTTTCAATACTCCCTTTCTCTCCTACCCCTCTTTCAATACCCCCTTTTCTCTCCTACCCCTCTTTTAGTTTCACCTCTTCTCTCATCTCCCTCTCAATAAAGAGTACTGAATGCAGGACTTCATTTCTCATTTTTTAAGATCCACTAAATATTTGCTTTGGTTGTCTCCTCGTCATTTTGCCTTTTATCCCACCGGCTCTTCATCTCCCAACCCATTATATCCACCCACCACATTCTGGTGCTGAGTGCACTTATGGTTTTCCTCCCACAAACAAAGAAATACTTACAGACAAAATGGCTGCATTTTCTTTGATCCGTATCTCATTTGCCCTGTCACTTATTTGGTTTTTGACTTTTAATCGCCAGTTTAAGTTTTTCTTCTATTTAACATTTTAGTTCATTTATTTGCAATCCTTTTTCTTTAAGATATTTTCTACTTTGTCATTCTTTCTTTTTATTTTCAATCTAAATCAAAAATAGGAATGGGAAAAAAGAAAAAAATTTTTTCTCTTTCTTTACCTTTTTTTATTTTCATCCAAAGCAGTTATTTTTTCTTGAATTAAAAAACAAAAACTTTTTAGTATGTCTATTGAAAGATACTTGAATATTGTGGGTATGGTTTTTATTTAATAGCATGACTCTCTACAGATTCTGTTTCTTTAGTATCTGAGAATCGCTATGACTTTTGGGGAAAATAGTGGAGTGGTTTCTCGTTGGTCTCTCTCCACAGATTCCTATTGTCCTCATCTTTGTTGCCATTTGTATGACGTTTTGGTCGTTGTGTGCTTTGGCCTTCTTTGGGTGCTAGGAATTTCAAATCAAACCCTTTATTGCAATCACTGAGGTATATGAACTCCATTCCTTGCATAGTAGTGCCTCTTCTGGTAGTCATGAGTTATCTCCCTCTATCCACTGGGCCATGTATTCTTAAGGACACTTGGCTCAGTGGATATTGAGGTTGGTTAGTTCCTGTGACTTAACCCAAAGAGTTGTGCATTCAGGCTAATATTTTCATAAGAGTTGTTTCAGGAAGCTTCTTTCTTTCAGCAATATGAATTTAAACAAACTACTAGATTGGAATTAGGTCTCATCATTTTACTGTTGTAGTCACTAGTAACTCTTCCGTTTTAACCATTTCTTTTCTTGCATTTCTGTTCCATGTAATGCTCTCCCAAATTTTTGCTACCCTGTCACCTACATTATTAAAAACTTTAAATTCAATGTCAGTCACCACATACTGCCTTCCTGTAACCTGTTCTATTATTTATTATCTGTGAATTTCCAGGATATCTTAGGAAAGATAGTGGAGGGATTTCTCATTGCCTTCTTCACAGATTTCTTTTCTTAATTACTATCAGTATAACCCGGCGTTGCTCGGGTGTCATGAAAGTTTTAAAACTAATCCATGGTCCTGGAGCTCAGCTCGGCCTAAAGAATATTTGTGCAAAGTTTGGTGAAAATCGGATAAAAATTGTGGATTTGTATAAAGGACATACAGACAGATAAACACACACACACACACACACACACAAACCTCTTGCCTTTTATATATATATATATATATATATATATATATATATATTATTGATTTTCTGCACTATTGTAAGAACTGCAACCTTGAAACTTCTGAATATCGTTTCTTATGTCTTTGTCTATGAGTGTATCAAATTTGATTCAAATTGGACCACTCCTTCTATAACCCGATTTTTTGGATTATTGATTTTCGATATTTATCGGGGGTACCTCAACACAAAACCTAGCTAAGAATACTCACAGATGCTTATAGTACAACTGTGTAAATTTTCAAGAAAATCAGTTCAGCCGTTTCAGAGTCTATAGGTAATGGAGACACACAAACACAGAGAGAGACAAAGTTCCATTTATAAATAAGTTTAGATATGTGAGTTGCCAGGACTTCTTCCTATTGACTTTACCACAAGTTAAAATTATTTTCTTTTTTTCACACAATCTGATTGCCCAGCAAGGCCAAAGAGACTAGTCTTCTCTTTGATTTAAATAAAAAGATTCATTCCTCTCCGGCGTACCCAATCATTGTTAACCAAAATGACAATCTTTGTTTCTAAATGTTAAATTGAAACTCTTCTTACATCATTGATACCGTTGCATGCTACACATGTTACCTATTAGAAAAAAAAAACGATGACATCATTACTACTCAAATATCAATGACATAAGCACAGTTTCAAACCTAATATTTGTGAATAATGTTTCGAGGATGCATTTCTATATAAAAAATATCAATAAAGTCAACAAAAAGGTTAAAATTTATAGTAAGGGATTCTATTGAGTCCTACTTGTTAATACAAAAATGTTTTCCTTCATGAAGTAGGTGTAGAATAGAGAAATTAGAAATCGAACATTTGGAAGATTCTAGATCATTCCAGTATATTCAAGAAAAATCTAGATGATTCAAGAAATATGCTAATTAAGTGCTAGCCCCTATAAAAATAGGTTTTTGGAAAAGAGTTGTCAGTTGTAAAAAAGGAATTTCTGGTATTATCAACTCCGGCTTTTGATTCATGGGTTATTATATCCAGCCAAAAGAATCTCTATGAAAAGTTACCAACCAACAAAACCTAAAAGAGGACCTCCTGAAACTAAATTGGTAAATAGTTTTTGACTATTTTCATTGATCAAATTAAAAATTATTCTATATATACATATATTTGTGGATTTCCAGTAATAGCATTTAGATTACTTTGTTAGCCCTAATGTGGTAAGGATACTTGACTCCCTCGCCTTCCCTCATAACACTTAGCCAGTAGACCTAAACCTCTACATTTTATATTTTAAATGCTTCAGTTGTATCTTTGTACATATTTTATTTTGTGTTTTTTAGAAAATTAAATATTTGTTTGTGATTTAGCTCTGTGTTTTGGTAAATCATTTTCTTTTGTTATAACCTCTAACACCTAACAATAAAAACACAGTATGTGTAATTCTTTAAGAAGCCAGGGATCATTTTGACATTGTATTTAGGCTATCAACAAGACAGAAAGTTGTGGGAAGCCATGACTGGCCATGTCCTGAAGAAGAAAAAGATGTTAATTACAGCAAAGCTGAAACTGGGAAAGGGAAGGAACTAAAAAAAACGACTAAAGGTACTATCTGGAAGGTACTAAAAAAACGACTAAAAATAAACTGCAAGAAAACTGAATGCATGGTCATCAGCAAAAAGATCAGCCCAAAATGCCCAATACAGGTGGGGGATACTAAAATCAAGCAGGTACAAAAATTTAAATAGCTAGGAAGTGTTCTAAAAAGTGATGGAAAGTATGACACAGATTCGAAGGCAAATTAGCATGGCAAAGGAACACTGATGTGAAGAGAGCTGTATAAGAGTAGAGTGGAAAGGAAGAAGATGCAAGGGTTGTCAGAGAAATAATGCAAGCTGACATTGCAGTTAAATTTTTGGAAGGGGAAAGCATTAAGAAACTGGACAATTTTGCTAGAAACAAAGAAGAGAGTACTGGATTGCTATGTGATGTCGGTTCTTCAATATGGCAGTAAATATTGGACAATATCATCAAAGATGAATGAAAAACTTGAAGCAACTGAAATGTGGTCCTACAGAAGGATGATGCGGATATAAAGTGGGGGATCAATTCCATATTACAATCAATATATAAACTGACCCCTCACTTTGTGGTCACATCAGTTTATATACATTTATATTCCTGAGATCCAAAAACACAAGGATGCATTCCAGGCACTGAGTAGAGTATTAAGAGACAGGAAACTTTCGCTAGAAACAAAGAAAAGTGTACTGGATTGCTATGTGATGTCAGTTCTTCAATATGGCAGTAAATATTGGACAATATCATCAAAGATGAAGGAAAAACTTGAAGCAATTGAAATGTGGTTCTACAGAAGGATGCTGTGGATATCATGTGAGCAACAATGAGGTGTTGGAAAGAATGGAAACAAAAAGAAAATTAATAGTGAGCATCAGGAAGAGACAATTGAAGTTCCTGGGACATGCAATGAGGAAGGAGGGCTTGGAGAATCTGATACTGACAGGCCAGATAGAAGGAAAAAGAGACAGAAGAAGGCAGCAGATAACATATTTGAAAGGCCTGAGCAGGTGGATGATGGAATGTTGTAGCAGGAGAAAGCGTGCTAAAAGCCACCAAGGAGAGGGAGACGTGGAAGCCATGATCGCCTAGATCCTGAAAAGACAGGACACTTAGAAAAGTTCTTTAAAAATAGAAAGATGATTATGCTGAATTCAATCCATCTGTAACACGTTAGTGCTCGGGGTGAACGCTCGTTTTCAAAACAATGCAAAAATAAATTTTTTTTTTTTTAATCACATCACCCCAAACAAGGCGGTAAGACCACTGGTGTGCAGGGGGCTACGTAAGAGTGAATAGATTGGAAAAGAGAAAGCCGGAAACCACATCCTAAACAGCAAACAAGGGATGAGCCTCTACACCTGTTCAATAGAGTGGAGTGTGAACCTGGTGATAGTTCAGTCTATCTACTCCAATTGGAAAAAATTAACAAAAGAGAAAAATGGAAAGATTGGAAAAGAGAAAGCCGGAAACCACATCCTAAACAGGGAACAAGGGATGAGCCTCTTAACCTGTTCAATAGACGTGGGTGGAGTGTGAACCGGACAATGTTATCAGTCAAAATATGAGGAAAAAATAACAACACTAGAGACAAAACACTTTTAAAAATGGCTATAAAAGTCACTGAAATTGTTTAAAACAGAAAAAAATAATGGATAAATTTTATATTTCTTTACTCTTACAAAACAGAAAAATGTAAGGATGCTAGAAAAAAAAAAAAAATGAATTAAATCTTCCTTTCTGGCCATATTTAATGAAAGATGTTTGAAAGAAAGGTTTGCTGCCCAAATAAATATATATAGTCACCTTTCTGATCAGAGTATAATAAAACAACATTTCTTAGAAAAACATAGCCATGTATGTACTATCAGACAGATTTTAGTCAACAACACAATAATACTCACTCATACACACAGTAAAAAGAACCTTCATATATTGGAGGCCATCTACATTAAATCCAAAAAACCCACACTTAATAAAACCACTTTTAAATCTTGTCATAACACATTACATTACATTTAAATATATGGTTTTGTTAACATTTCGAGCTCTCATGCAGTGTGATGTCATAGAACTGCATTACAAATTTATGAAGTGCATTTGCTATTTGGTGACTGTTATCAATGCTAAGCAAAGTTTTATGTCAACACAAGATAAGATCGTCTTTGATAGAGGATGTTTTTATGTTAACATCCTTGTAACCTCTCTGAAGATGGCTTATGTGAGCCGAAAGCTTAGAAACAACTTAATAAAAATTATCCAAATGTTGGAGAATTTTTGTCTTTATTTTCACCTGAAATTAAAGCCAAAATACAATGTTTAGAATGGCTCATGATTAAACATGATAGACATTCATTGTCTCTTATATTTAACTGTATATGTTTAGAAAATATATATAGTCATCCACAGACAGATCTGTTTGCTGTATCACAGCTTATCAGTATGGTTAGACATCCAATTGCTATTGGTCAGAATTGAAACCCGATAAAAATTGACATCAATTGGCGATTCTACCTCCGATCTATGGGTGTTCAGTAGAAGAAGGCAGACTTTTAGCATGTGATATGCCATGTAAACATATGCCAGTAACGGAGCGTGTTCTCATTGCTGAATTAATGATGCATAGACGCTAGAGTAGCTACAGTTTTTTCAAAGTCTACCATTCTTCCAGAGTGCTCAATCAGGGTGTGAGATTGTAGAATAGTCATCCACACACACACACACACACACACACACACACACATATATATATGTCAGATTAAGTAAATTGCAAACATTGTGTCTGCTTATTTTTAACAAAATACGTTTATACTCACAGATAATCTTTCGTGTATTATACTTATGAGCTGTAACATTAATAGATGATTTTATTATTCATTTCTTGATGTTCCCAAGTACTTTTAATCTTCTTCCGAGATCATCTTCAAGAGTGTGAATTGTGGTAACAAAAATAACTGTGAAACTGTGTTGCTAAAAATTACTGTAAATTATTTTCTTGCTTCAAATATAATGATTGAGAAATTGCTTAGTCAACATTACAGCTCATTTCTTACATCTTTCAATTGTGATGCGCAAAAAATTATCTGTGGGTTTGAATGGATTTTATTAAAAGTAAGCAGACACTATGTTTGCAATTTATTTAATCTAACATATCTAAAAGATTTGCTGCTTAAACACACACACACACACACACACACACATATGTTTATATATATATATATATACAAATAAATACACAACTGTCTTCACTATAATAGAGGAGGTATATATATTCTTCACAAGTCTACAACATAATTATTGTAAAAAGTAAAATAATAAGGCACTTTAAGGAGCAAACAAGCAGAAAGAGCTTTCATAACTGGTAGTAAAGTATAATAACTGGTAGTAAAGAGTATGGATTGAGTTGATTTTCCTTGCTGTTGTCTCTCTAATGAACTGAGTTGACTCTGCATGACAGATATATATATATAAGATGAAACAAAATATATATATATATATATATATATATATATATATATATATAAATAGAAATATATATATGTAAATAAATACACATTGATCTTTATTATAATAAAGAGGATTAATAATAACTATGAATTACCACCTTTGAATTCATCTCCCTGAAATCTTATAGTTTTTATTTTTTAATCTAAATTTAAATCTAAATTTTTTCATCTTCATATTTTTGCTTATTCATATTTTGCTTTTGATACATTAAAAAATAGTATCCTACAATTATAAGATTTAACTTTCACGAACAACACTCAAAATTAAATTCAAATCTCATAAATGGTCAGTTTACAATATGCACCTGAGGATTGCATAATGCATAAAACTTTGAGTTGTGCCACTAACATGGTATAATATGTATATTTACTAATATATAATTAATATCTCTGTTTCTACTACACTGAGCACTGTTTTATTAACACCAGTATAATATTTTTATACATATGTGTATTGTGTATTCCCATATATATATTTATTAATTCACACACACACACACACACACACACACACACACACACACACACACGTTTATGTGTGTGTGTGTGTGTGTGTGTGTGTGTGTGTGTGTGTGTGTATTATTATTTTGGAATCAGTCTCAATATCATTATGGAAACGTCTTTGTTGGCAGAAGGATTTTGTAAAGTCTCTAAATTTGTTGGGGAATATTTTATTTTAATTGTCCCTCACTAATTATTTACACATGATTTCCCCTCCCCTTCATATATATACATATATATTTCATTGTGCTTTCCTATTTTCTTTGTTCTTCATTTTCCTAATTACTGTTCTTTTCGTTAAATTCATTTTCCAACAATTTTTCTCCCGATTAGATGCAGGACGAAAGGGCCTTTGAGACTAACAATAAACTCCTTCTTTTTAAAATAGTATATCAATTTTGTACCTCTAAACATTTGTTTATATATATATATATATATATAGTAAAACCATAATTCATAAAAGAAAGAAAATTAAATTTAAGTGATGAGTTGTAATGTGCCACATGACTTGCTTTAGATTAAGTCGGTTTTTCTGGTTGATGTCTATCTGGAGGAGGAAGCTAGACAAATCTTGTAACTGCTGCCACTGTGGGAGCAAAAGTGAGAAATAGTGTTTATTCTCTTAGTTTATCTATCTTGCTGTGAGTTCCTGCTTGCACAACCATCGATAGCCCCTGAACGCTTCCATCTACCCATTTTCACTCACAATCAAATCTGTCGGACTCTCTGCTCTGGGCAAAGATGAACTCAGATGAGGCTATGCACAAAGGCAGAGTCCTGTCTCAGGAAGACTAGACAAGAACTCAACTCTGATTTATGCAAGGTTTATGGGAAAATTTTTGCTCGAGCTTAAGGGCTTGAAATTCCCACATTAAAAACCAACCTTTTGTTACATCCAATTTCAGTGGACAGGTTTCTGGTAAATATCCATGAGGCTTGGGTCAGATCGCAATATATTTTTCAGGCACTTTTCAAGGGTGTCACATGTTTGATTTCTTCCTCAGGCTGATAACATCATGAAGACAACAAATCGACTCTGGTGTGATTTGAACCTGGGTAATTTAATTTAGATATTTGTGTTCTATCTGGTTTGTTCAGAAAATAGAATATGTTTATGTCAGAATTTTTGGTAATCTAATGGCTGTTAAGTAAATTCCACCAGTTCTCGCTTGATCACTGAAGGTAAGCAACATTGAGCCTGGTCAGTACTTAGATGGGTGACCACTTGCGAATACCAGGTGCTGTAAGCGTTTAGTGACAGATGAGCATTGTGGTGCAGTGGATATCGGCTTGGAAAGAGAAACTGGTGAGCCGAGTTCAAATTCCAGTTGAATACCCTGCATTCACTTGAGCACTGGTACCCTTGGGAAAGGTATTAATCCATCCCTTCCCTCCAGTTATGGGTTAAATAACAGGGTAGGACTTAGGGACCCTGCCCTTAAAAAAAACAAAAACAAAACCCCAATGAATCTTGATACTTGAAAAGAAAAATGCATTACTAGACACAAAACTTATATAAAAACAACAATAAATTGTTGAAAGAAAAGGTATTACCAGCAATAAATAAAATTTAGTTGGCAATAAATGACTCACCAAGGTTGATTTGCCATAAAAACAAAACAACCAACCAACAACATAGCGATGTAATATCAAAAAACATTTAGAGTATTGTCAAAATGGTCGCAGATATATTCCACAGCATAAATAAATAAATTGAATTCAAGACAGGGAAATATCATCTTTTGGGGATTTTTGTACAAATTTCCCAGAAACATGTCCTAAAGTATTATCTCTTTGTCATTAAATTAATGAGTAACACTACTTGAAGAATTGACAAAATTTTCCAACAATGTTTGATGAAGAATAATGATTTTAAAAAAACAACTGTTTTTAGACACAATCAGGTAATCTTGCTGGTTTAATGATTTTTTAGAAAAATATAGACCAAGCATTTTATATCACTGAGACAAAATTTGGGACTTGTTTACAGTAGATCTATTTTTGTGTTTATTCAAGTTAAACTGATGAGTATTGTAAATTGTCTGCCTGTTTGTCCCTATTTCTCTCTCTCACTCTCTCTCTATCTATCTATCTATCTATCTATCTATCTCTCTCTCTCTCTATATATATATATATATATATATATCTTTGTTTCTGTTCCAGTTGTTGCTTTTTTAAATGAAATATTGTATTATTTACCAACTTGTGCAGCCACCAAACTGAGTTGTTTTTTTGTTTTTTTTATTGGGGAACGTACAGATTGTACAAGAATAAAAATTATAAAGATCTTCAAATGGCCTCTCTTATTTTGTAGTTCAGCTTTACCAAAGAGAACCATTTTTTTAACAGTAAAAAATGTTCTTGTAGGAATTAAATATTGACTTTTATCTATAAATTGCAAATATCTATCTCAGTTTGTCCGAGTCTCTCTGTCAATTACAATCTTTTTGAATCTCTCTGTCAGTCGCATTCACAAAATAAAGAGGGAAAAAGTGAGAAAATGTTGAGAGGGAAGAAAGGGGCAGGCCAATTGAAACACCTAAGAGAGATAAATTTTAAATTTTGGCCAGAAGTGAATTGCAGGCATATAGAGACATTGGTTACAGGGTTTCAAATTAAATCTTTTGGCATTTTTTTAAATGATGAAATCACATACATAAACAGAAAAATTATTCATAAAATATCTTTTTAATATCTTTTTATCTCGTCCAAAAAAAAAAAGTTCCAATAATAAAGGGAAGTGTTGTTCTTAAAGAAACTTTTTTAAATAAAACGTTTATTGCCATCATTGTTAACTACCTAATGTGACATTGTTCTTCCAATGTCAAAACAAGATGTACAATTTTGTCGTAGTTTGTAGTTTGCACATGTTCTAATTTAATACTTAATATATATATTTGTTGATTGTTGACATTTTGTTTACAAATTAATGCCCCAAGATGAATGATAAAAAGGTTGATATTATCTTTATGAAGTTAAAAAATGAATGATAAAAAGGTCAATGTTATCTTTATGAAGTTCAAAAATGAATGAAAGAAAGGTTGATGTTATCTTTATGAAGTTCAAAAATGAATGATAGAAAGGTTGATATTATCTTTATGAATTTCAAAAATGAATGAAAGAAAGGTTGATATTATCTTTATGAAGTTCAAAAATGAATGATAGAAAGGTTGATGTTATCTTTATGAAGTTCAAAAATGAATGATAAAAAGGTTGATGTTATCTTTATGAAGTTCAAAAATGAATGATAGAAAGGTTGATATTATCTTTATGAAGTTCAAAAATGAATGATAAAAAGGTCAATGTTATCTTTATGAAGTTCAAAAATGAATGATAAAAAGGTTGATGTTATCTTTATGAAGTTCAAAAATGATTAAGCGTCAGATTAAGTGTCAAAAATGATCAAGCGCAGGAAAAATAAACATTCACAAGGTTTATTTGGATCAAGTGCCACCTGTTTAGGTGATCAAAAGTGGTTTGGCAGTTCTAACGTAATAATTAATAATATGTATTCATTGCTCTATTTTTATATTGAGCACTGTTTTAAATTAATGTTTTGTACGTTATTAATATTTTTTCATTCCTTATTCATTTGGATATATATATATATATATATGTCATACACGTATGACAAAATATAAATTAAAATATATGCATATATGGTGATTGACACTTAGAAAAGTAAATTCTCTTTATTTTTGGATTGAGTGGCAGTGAGACCATGCTTTGAAAGGTCTGCTGCACTTTAATTATTTATACATTTTCCTGTGACTCTTCAAACCTGCTGCTGACCCACTTACTTTGTCACATAACTGGCATAAACAGCTTTCAACATAGTCCTGCTTAGAGATAAGATGTGTTTTGTTTCAAACAGAATGGTCAATCAGTTAAATGCCATACGTGATACACACCTTGAGCGCTCATGTCTCAAATGAGACATGAGTGACTAGGCAGAAGATTATCCCACAGTAGGTTGCCATTGCTTTCTGTGGTAGACTGGTTGCCAGCCAAGGCTATAGAACCCAATCTGTCCTATTATTTAACCCATAATTGGAGGGAAGAGATGGATAAATACCTTTCCTATGAGCATTTGTGTGTAAATTTCTCATTCTGAGCCGATATCCACTGCACTGCAATACACATCCACAAACAGAATGGTATGTAGTATAAAATGATTATCAGCTTACTTGACTACACACAAGCATATCAAATAATACTTTCAAACTTACGGATCAAGAACTCTTCTCAAATCATAACTTCACACATACATAAGCAAATGTACATCGCTATATAATTATAGTTCATTTCCTGACATATACATCTGATTGGGTAGATAGCCAGGCCTTGTTATCCTGCATATATACAAGTCAACCATCTGTATGTGCATGGAGTACTGCTGCCATTTATGGTCAGGCACCCCTGCCGTTCTCCTCAGTGTTCCCGACAGGCTCCAAAGGAGAGTCTGTAATGTGATAGGTACTGATCTGGCGGCTCAACTGCAGCCACTTCCCCACCATCGAAATGTGGCCTCCCTTTGTCTGTTCTATAAATACTTTATGGCTTCTGCTCGGACGAACTTAAGTCACTGGTGCCTCCTCAACAGGTGTCCCACCCGTTCACAGTTAGGTTAGCCAAATGCAGACAACAATTCTACTCCTGCAGCTTCTTCTCTCACACTTCCTGCCTGTGGAACTCGCTCCCGTATTCTTGCTTTCCTGACGGCTACAACCTCCAGAAATTTAAATGCAATGTCAATACTCATCTATTAACCACTGGACTCTAGCTCTCTCCCCACCCCCGTATATCCTTCCCTTTCTCTCCACCTATGTATCTGTCATCGCACCTGCATTCTCAGCTTTCTATTGCTCCTTTCTAACTAGTTTGTACTCCTCACTCTCTTCTAATTAATCTTTTTACAGTGATGTAGCCCTCAGCTTATCAGTGGCATTTCTGCCTTGCTCGGGGTGAAATGATTAAAAAAAAACAAATTAAAAAAAAAATAATAATTTGAGTAGATAGGTCTATCTATCACTCGGTTCACACTCCACCCATGTCTATTGAATAGGTTAGGAGGCTCATCCCTTGTTCCCTGTTTAGGATGTGGTTTCCGGCTTTCTCTTTTCCAATCTTTTCACTATTACGTAGCCCCCCTGCACATCAGTGGCATTACCACCTTGCTCGGGGTGATACGATTAAATTAAAAAAAAAACAAAAAAAACACTATGCTGAGCAAACCTTAGTTACTGTTTCTGGAAGAGAGAGAAAGAGTTTGAGTTTAATCAACCTCTGTGGATATCAACCTCTGTGGATATCAAACTCTGTGGATATCAACCTCTGTGGATATCAACCTCTGTGGGTTATTTAATGCCAAAAATGTGAAGTTTTAAGGTATATTTTTTTATGTTCAGTTATAGTGAGAAGATTCATTTCGGCAGATTTTAATGAAAATTTTTTGTTTTTATTTTTTTTTATTTTAGAAAACTGAAAATGCTTTCTAGTTTTGTATTAAAAAATGTTTTGCTGAGAATTTTTTTTCCTTCAAAATTGTGTTTTATGGAAAAAATTTTTCTTCAAAAATGTATATTTTTCTATAAAAGTCTATTTTTATGTTTATATTTCTATAAAAGTGCATTTTTATATTTTCATAGTGTTTAGACCTAGGTTTGGGGGTTAACTATTTACCCATAGCTGGGACCTTAACAGGTGCTACAACTCCGGGTCAGGGTGGACCTAAGAATAACAACAATTAAGAGGTAGTTACATGCTCCTCACAACCTCCCAATCAGAGGCCTTGCTGCCGGATGCAGTTTACCATCATACGCAGAACCAGAGAGAGGGAGTGGGAGAGAGAGAGAGAGTACATCATTTAGCAATATCAACAATTTTAACAAGGGCAGTGTGCTCAAATCTTTGGTCATAATGTGCTGTGGGAGCAAAAGTGAGAAATAGTGTTTATTCTCTTAGTTTATCTATCTTGCTGTGAGTTCCTGCTTGCACAACCATCGATAGCCCCTGAACGCTTCCAGCTACCCATTTTCACTCACAATCAGATCTGTCGGACTCTCTGATCTGGGCAAAGATGAACTCAGATGAGACTATGCACAAAGGCAGAGTCCTGTCTCAGGAAGACTAGACAAGAACTGAACTCTGATTTATGCAAGGTTTATGGGAAAATTTTTGCTCGAGCTTAAGAGCTTGAAATTCCCACATTAAAACCCAACCTTTTGTCACACACAATTTCAGTGGACAGATTTCTGGCAAATAGGCACAAGGCTCGGGTCAACTTGCAATATAATTTTCAGACACTTTTCAAGGGATGGTGTCAAATGTTTGATCGCTTTCTCTGGCTGATAACATCATGAAGACAACAAATCGACTCTGGTGTGATTTGAACCTGGGTACTTTAATTTAGATATTTGTGTTCTATCTGGTTTGTTCAGAAAATAGAATATGTTTATGTCTGGATTTTTCAGATTAGAAGTTATCCTCATTTATATTATTTATATTCGAACTATTGTCCTTATCTTTGTTGTTATTATCTCCTGATAAGCTTCTGTCTGAATTTCCAGGATGAGGAGTTATCGTTATTTACACCATTTATATTTAGAATATTGACTTTATTTTTGTTGCTGTTGTCACAAGATTTTGGTCACAGCAATCAAAACATGAGAAGCTGGAGCCGTCAAAATATGACAGCCAGCAGCACTACTTGCAATATAATCAGCAGCCATGTCAAGTTTAAGGCTGTAAGTTTACCGCAGCAAATTGTCCAACCTCATTTACTAGCACTCTACCTTGAGTGGTGCTTGGGCCTTGTACTTAGTGAACAATTAATAATAAAAAATATCTTAAGCAGTTCCTCAGAAATACCATCCAGACTTTTGATGAATATCATTTAAGTTGAAATGTTGATAAATCATAAAAAATTAATCAATATTTATGCAGAAACAAGTTTCTGGGTGGTGTGCATGTTTTACAACTGGGACAAATTTCGGTTCTCACCTGTGAAACTGTCTTCCGGCTTCTTGCTTCCCAGTTAACTGTGACCTTCAAAAAATGAAATGCAATGTCAATAAATTGCCTTCTTTCTCCTTGAATCTTGTTCTTGCATAGTCCTTGCTTCCTAATAATGATAAGACTCTTTTACTTTCAGTAAACCTTCACATCTTAGTAAAAAATCACCTTGCTGGGGGAAAAAAAAAAAATTCAGAGTGATCAATTATCAGCAACATGACAGAAAAGATAGCAGATTTGCTGGTAAAGACATGTATATCACCAAGAAGACCATTATGAAAAAAATGATGGCCAAATATAGATAATTTTTATAGTAATTTACTAAGCGCAGCTTAGATATGGCACAAGGCCGAAAGTATGGAGCGCCCAGTGAGGATCGAACTCACTACTGAATTGCAATAGTTCTAGCGAGACAAGCTTGCTAACCATTGCACCACCTCGAGGTGCTCGATAATTTTTATAAAATTTTAGTGAGTTTTAGAATGACATTTTACTTGAAAAGATAAGAAACAAATGCAAGTTAAATATATTTAAATATTAGTCTGTTCAGAATATAATGGTGTATAAATTATTGAAGTGATACAAAAATAAATGTAAATTAAATTTATTTAAATATTACTCTGTTAAAAAAATAATGGCATCTAAACTAATGAAAAAATACAAAAATGAATAAAAATAAAATTTATTTAAATATTAGTCTGCTCAGAAAATAAAGGCATGTAAATTAATGAGAAGATACAAAAATGAATAAAAATTAAATTTATTTAAAAATGAGAGTGTTCAAAAAATAATAGCATCTAAATTAATGTGAGGATAAAAAAATGAATGAAAATTAAATTTATTTAAATATGAGTCTGTTTGGAAATCAATGGCATCTAAATTAATGACAAGATTAAAAAATGAATGAAAATTAAATTTATTTAGATATTAGGGTGCTCACAAAAAATGGAATCTAAATTAATGAAGGGATACAAAACTGAATGAAAATTAAATTCATTATAAAATTACAGTGTTCAAAAAATAATGGCATCTAAATTAATGAGAGGATACAAAAATGAATAAAAATTAAATTCATTTAAATATTAGTCTCATCAGAAAATAAAGGCATGTAAATTAATGAGAAGATACAAAAATGAATGGAGATTAAATTAGTTTAAATATTAGTCTGTTCAGAAAATAATGAAGCAACAACTTCACACCCATCTTCCCAGATCAAGGACACTCTTTGTCCACAGGTATCACTGCATTTACCTGCAAGAACCCCTACTTTTACTCCAGTGGTTTATTTTCTTCCATGCCTGGTGAAACGGCAACTGCCCTGACAAGCTTTTTTCCCTGGTGACCTAATTATGTGAATTTAAGCTTGCTGCTAGATGGGCATTTAGGTCCCATCCTTTTACTGTTGAAATAGTTTAATGTAACTGCCACTTCTACTCAAATTGTTTGTTTTCTTGCACTTCTCCCTGTGGAACTCCCTCTCATTTACTTTTTTCCCTGATAGCTCTTCTTCTTCTATGTGCTATGTCTCTTTGGGATGTAGGTAATGGCGGCTTTCCTTATCTCCCTATCGCTAGTGGCTCTTAGCAAGCTTTCTCCTGTTACCCCGCCCAAACCCTGCTCTCCCAGCCACTTGCTCTTCTTCTTCTATGTGCCCTGTCCCTTCAGGACGTAGGCGATCATGGTTCTTCACGTCTCCCTATCCCTTGTGGCTCTTAGTATGTTTGCTCCTGTTACACCTTGCAACCTCTGTTCCATCATCCACCTGATCAGGCCCCGTAAATATGTTATCCGTTGCCTTCTTCTGTCTCTTTCCTTCTATCTGGCCTGTCAGTATCAGATTCTCCAAGCTCTCCTTCCTTATTGCATGTCCCAGGAACTTCAGTTGTCTCTTCCTGATGCTCAGTATTAATTTTCTTTTTGTTGCCATTCTTTCCAACACCTCATCGTTGCTTGCATGCTCGGTCCACAATATCCGTAGCATCCTTCTGTTGAACCACATTTTCGCTGCTTCCAGTTTTGTCCTCATTTTCAATGATATTGTCCTGCATTCACTGCCATATTGAAGAACTGACATCACATACTCATGCCTGTCAAATATGTTATCCACTGCTTTCCCCTGTCTCACTTTCCCTCTGTCTGACCTGTGACTTGCCTATTTGCTAATATTTGACATAGTATTCTATTTTCAGCTGAATGTCTTGTAAGAATTTCAGCTTAATTTTGAATTTTTAAGCTGACTTTCATATACTCTATTGTTTGGCCATAGGTATCTCCCCTGCTACCCTGCTAAAAAAAAAAAAACTTGTTAATCTCTATTCTTGTGGAAGAAGTTACTTCTATTCTGCTGTGTCATTCACCCTTTTTGCCACCTCTTCCTCACTCCATGAAACTTTAAATGCAACATCAGTTGCCTCTTTTATCTTCTTTAATCTCATTCATCTTTTATCCATTCTTCAATACCCCATGTATCCAGTGTTTCCTCTCATTGTAACCCCCTGCACACTAGTGGCGGTTCCACCTTGATTGGGGTGGAATGATTTAAAAAGAAAAATACTGTTTGCCTTTGTTTCACTGTATATGTTGACAATCCAGTTGAATTTTAACTTGTCACCTGTATCCTTCAAACTTACCTGTCATACACTGTCCATTATTCCTTTAACCATTCGCAGTATATGGCAGCTGGGGCCAAAAGTCACATCCAGGTTTTGTTGTTGGTTGTGGGCAGCTGTTTTCTTTTTCACTTTCTGTTGGCATGCAAAACACATTCCTCATGAGGAACCTAAATTCTCTCTTTCGAAAAGTTCATAATTAAACTCTGAACTGCACTATGAACAATACTTTGAGATAGCAGAGATGATAAACTGGTCATAGACACGCTTTTGTAATTTGATTGATTGACTATGTTAAGGAAATACGGAATTACTTTCTGAACACCCTAATATAACATTTACTTGAATAACGGCGTCATTTTTAGGTCTTATCTTTGAAGTTTCTTACATTATTGTGTATAAATATTTTTTTTTCTGTTTTGTTTAGCACTTTCAGAAAATTTTGTAAATGCAAGACTCCAGACGTATATAAAATATTTATGTCAAGGAAAAAAAGCAAGTGATATTTCACTTTGACATTAAAATTTAAATTAAAAGTTTCTTGAATTTTCATTGTTAAATTTGTTTCTCTTTATATACATATAGTATAGACTCGGTTGGATGTGCGTTGTGGTGCAGTGAATATCAACTCAGAAGAAGAAATCAGAGACCTGAGTTCAAATTCCAGATGAATTCCTTGCATTTACTTATGCACAAATATCTTTAGAAGTATTAATCCATCTCTTCCCTCCAATTATGGGTTAAATAATAGGATAGATTGGGTTCTAAAGTTTTGACTGGTAACCAGTCTACCGCAGAAAGCAATGGCAACCTATAGTGGGATAATCTTCTGCCCAGTTTGAGACATGATCACCCAAAAGCGTGTATCACATATGGCACTTAACTGACTGACTGATAGGCTAGGTTAACATAATAAATGAGTAATGGCCAGATTTTATTAACTATATCACCATTTATTTTTGTTGCTGATTTTATAAGGTTACATCTTTTTTATATGTGAATGATTATCATTTCTGTCCTTTTTGTATTTTGTGTCTTTGATATGTTTTTTGTATCAGTAATTGTGACATTCATTTGAATGTTCATTGTTATATTTGTATTGCTGCGTTCAGATTATAGAGGGTTTTTCTTTTGTGTATATGTATATTCGTATAAATATTGCATATTTGTTTCTACATGCGTGTGTCAGGTGGAATGTAGTGCCATGGATTGCACTCTTACCTCCCCGACGTAATAAGATCCCAAGTAGGCATATGTGTTGACGACACTACGGTTTACACTTGCCTCGAGCAAAAATCTGCCAAGGCTGACTAAGCAAACCTCGCTGCCGAGCTTAAAAAGGACCTCCAATTTGTGGTGGACTGTGGTAAGAAATGGCTTGTGAATTTCAATGCTTCCAAAACGAAGCTGTTATCTATTAACTACCACAGACAACCGCTCCTACCCCACATTAGCATGGATCAAGCTCGTCTCCCTGAAAGCAAAACACTGTGCCTCCTCAGGTTAACTCTCTCAGCAGACCTCAATTGGAGTGACTATATTGAATCCATAGCAAAATCTGCTGCAAAGAAGGTCAGTTCTTTGTGCAGGGCCAGGAAGTTTTACCCGTCTAAAACAATTCTGCACGTATACAAATTTACCATTTGTTCTTGCATTGAATACTGCTGCCATATCTGGTCAGGTGCTCCTGCTATCCACCTAGGGGTCCTTGACAAAATCCAACAGAGAATCTGTAATGTGATCGATCCCGACTTGTCACTTCAGATACAGTCACTTCCTCACCGGTGCAATGTGGCTTCCCTGTGTTGTCTCATCTACAAATACTTTCACGGCTTCTGCTTTGATGAACTTAGCTTGGGGCTATATGATTATTAAAAAAAAAAATTTCTATACTATTTACAATGTAAATATAAACTGGGGGATCAGTTCTACATTACAATCAATATATAAACTGATCCCTCACTTTATGGCCAGAGTCATCCATCTCTTACCATCCGCCCGTGCATTGAATACTGCTGCCATATCTGGTCAGGTGCTCCTGCTATCCACCTAGGGGTCCTTGACAAAATCCAACAGAGAATCTGTAATGTGATTGATTCCAACTTGGCAGCTCGGATACAGTCACTCTCTCACCGGCTCAATGTGGCTTCTCAGGATAAGAGGCTGGCTTTTGTCATGATTCAAGAGAAGAATGTATCTTTTCACTTGACTTATTCAAACAATATACAGTTAGACTATTCTAAGAGAATTAAAAACTCTACATACCTACCAACAAAATAGAAGACATTGCTTTTAAAATAAATATCCAAAGATATTTTCTAATGAAAATGACAAGGCTAATTTTAAAATAACATTCAATATTTCTGTGAATCGTTTTTTAAAGTAATGTCGTTACTTTTGTTCCAAAACTATGCCACACAACTTTTTCACTTATTTCTAAATCTTTTCAAACTGTCTCTTCAAATTTATTTTTTGTGCAACTGTTTAAAATCAAGAAATGCGTGATTTAAACACTATATTTTGAAAATTTATCAACATTGACTGGACTCAGTAAAAACTATTTTTAATATGAAAAAAAAGTTTAAAAAATTTAAATAACATTCTTCAAACAGGCTAAACTAGAGCTGTTATATTAAAATTACAAACACACAATAATACGAATCCACTTTTCACACCGTAACATTACGCGGCAGCACATCTTGGCTGAATTTTTGAAAATTGATTATTAAAGGACATTGCCCAGAGGCTCTGTGTAGTAAAAGCCACTTCTCAGATGATCAAGTCTAGCCTTTTAAAGAAATGTTAGTTAGACATCTTACTTTGGTGTGTTGTGGCGGCTTCTAAGAAAATCTTAAGGTTTGGACAGATATTTATGATTGAGAATTTCTGTTAATTCCTTCTTTATTTGTTATTTTTTTTATTCTTACTTCTTTACAGTTGAAAATTTTGTTTTTTTCTTTGCTTTTCTTCTTTATTTTGTTATTTCTTTCCTTTTTTCCATTATCATCATAAAAAATTATTTTCTTTATCTTTTTATTTATTCATAAGTTTTATTTTTTCTCATTTTCGTTTTTGAATTAATATTTTTCTCTTTGAGATTTATCTTTGGTTTTCTTTACTTCCAGTTTTTAGTTTTTATTAATTTTAATTCTTTCAAGATTTTTTTTTCTTATCTTTGTTTTCAAGGTTGGTTTATTTTCCATTTTTTATTTTCTTCATTTTGTTTTAGAGTTTCTTTTTATTTTTTTTATTTAATCTTTTTTTAATAGTTTTTAATTTTTATTCAAATTTTTCTTTCTTTCAAAGCTTTATTCCAGTTTTTCATCTTTTTTCTTTCATATTTTCAATTCCTCTTTCTTATGAAACTTATTTAGTTTTTTTTCTCACTCCCTCTTTCAAAAATTTTTCTTTTTCTTTTTTATTTAACCCACTCTCCTAATCCTCCTTTATTCTTCCTTTTTCTCCCTATTTTTCCCTTTTTTTCCTTTCATTTCCCTGGTTTTCTTCTGTCCTTCCATAACATTCTTTCTATGAAAACCTTTCTTTCTCCTCATTCCCTCCCCCACCCGATGTCCCACCCATCTTTGCTTTACTTTCTTCATTCTCTCTCCTCATTCTTCTACTATTGCTTGACTTCTCCCTTTCTCCTCATTCCCTCCCCCTCCCTCGATGTCCCACCCATCTTTGCTTTACTTTCTTTATTCTCTCTCCTCATTCTTCGACTACTGCTTGACTTCTCCCTTTCTCCTCATTCCCTCCCCCACCCGATGTCCCACCCATCTTTGCTTTACTTTCTTTATTCTCTCTCCTCATTTTTCTACTATTGCTTGACTTCTCCCTTTCTCCTCATTCCCTCCCCCCTCCCTCGATGTCCCACCCATCTTTGCTTTACTTTCTTCATTCTCTCTCCTCATTCTTCTACTACTGCTTGACTTCCCCTTTCTCCTCATTCTCTTCCTCAGTTTCGCCTTCCATTTTTGCTTTACTCCTCTCTCTCTCCTCATACTATTCCTCCAATACTCCTCCCATCCTTCCTTTACGTTTCTTTATTCTTTCTCTTCATTTCTTTCTACCTTTGTGGTACTTCTCTCTTTTTTCCTCATTTTCTTCCTCCGTTTCTCTTCCTTCATTTGCTTCACATTTTCTTTCCCTTTCTCCTCCTTCTCTTCATCCCCCCCCATTCTCCTCCTACTTTTACATTACTTACTTTCTCTTTCTCTGATTCTCCTCCTACCTTTGCTATACTTCATCTCTCCCTGTCCCTTGAAGTTTCTCCTCTCCCCACTTACCCCGATCTCCTTGCCCACTGGTGCTGGACCATTCTGCTTGTGATCACTTTGATCAGCCAACATGTCTCCTCCCTTGTAATTTCTTCTTTGATGTTCTAAACTCAAAGTGACTTTTTCAGAGTCTTCACTTCCCTGTCTCCTCCTTTTTCATCTCCCTCTCTTTTTTAATTTTATTTCTTATTGAAGCTTTTTTTTTTGTCCTCCTTGTCAGCTTTTCTCTTCACACACATACACCCAAACCCACACGCACACACACACACTTTGTCTGTAGGTTTTCCCTTCATTTTCCTTCTGACTAACCCTTTTCTTCTTGTCAGGCCTTTCATCTTGCTATGTTTTCTTTCTTTTTATTAATTCCTCTTTTTGTCCGTTTTTTTTTTGTAACTTTCTACCTTTTTCTCCTTCTCTTTTACTTTACTCTCTATTTTTCTTTCCTTGCCTTTTTACTCTTTTTTTTTACTCTTCAAACTCCACGTTTTAAGCAGTTTCCTTTTTATATTTCCACTTGATGTTTTTTCTGTGTACTTTTCAAAGTCTTGAACATTTCATCTTTCTCTCTCTCTCTCTCTCTCTCTCTCTCTCTCTCTCTCTCTCTCTCTCTCTCTCTCAGGGACTTTTACAGATACACAAAGAAAAGACTTTGAAACATACACACAAAATAAATGAATACAAGAATTAGAATTGGTATAAATAAAAAAAACAAACCTTTTTTTAAAAAAAAAAACAGTCATAAACGATTTTAATAAAGTTTGATGTTTTTCTTGGACAAACAAAATCTTTTATGTTAATAAGTCTTGTGGGCACTTTCAGTGGTCATACAATACTTAGATGTTTATCATAAGCCAAGTTGAGGTTCCTGCTAAAATGGCAACATATTTTGTTAGGTTTTCATGTGTGAATCTTTAAACAGGTTTTTTCCAATTATTAATATATGATTATTCAAGGAATCCATTAAATACCTAGAGAGATGCCCCATTTTATGTCCAATACAAGTGTACCCTTGCCGTCAAAAATTTATAATAAATAAATTGATAATTTATAATAAAGACTGTTGTATATATATATATATATATATATATATATATATACATATACAGTCATCCGCAGACAGATCTGTTTCGCTATATCACAGCTCATCAGTATGGTTAGACTCCGATTCCATTTCAACCTAGGATTGAAACCCGGCCGAATTGGCGTCAGTCGGCGATTCTACCTCTGGGCTATGGGCATTCGGTGGATATATATATATATATATATGTGTGTGTGTGTGTGTGTGTGTATTTATATATATATATATAGGAAAAACTATACATCCTATACATATTAAGACAGTATACGTGGAGAATCACTATGCTATATATATATATATATATATATATATATATATATCCAGATGAATAAGGAATGACAAAATATTAACAACGTTCAAAACATTAATTTAAATCAGTGCTCAATATAAAAATAGACCTATGAATATTTATTATAAATTATAGTTCAGAACATGTTCAAATTACAATCTACTACAAAATTGAACATTTTGTTTCAGCATTGAAAAGACAATCTAGCATTTTACTACCTGATGAGACGTTTTTTCAATGTCAAAACAAAATGTACACTTTGTAGTAGATTGTAATTTGAACATGTTCTAAAGTATAATTTAATATATATATATATATATATATATATATATATATATATATATATATATATATAACATCTTACTGCCCATTTCAACATTTTACTGCCTATAAACTCTTCTCTGACAGGCAGTATGGCTTCTACTTTGCCAGGTCCACAGCCGACATGTTAAAGACCATTACGAAGTACATGTTCCAGGCCCTTGAGGAGTCCGGTGAGGCTCGTGCTGTTGCTCTGGGCATCTGTAAGGCTTTTGACAGGGTTTGGCACTCTGGTGTGGTGGACAAACATAACCTTGCTGCTGACCTTGAGAGGGATCTACATTCTGTGGTGGATTGGGGTAAGAAGTGGCTTGTAAATTTCAATGCATCTAAGACCAAGCTGTTGTCTGTCAATCATCACAGGCAACCTCTCCTGCCTCCCATAAGCATGGGCTATGCGAGTCTCCCTGAGAGCAATACACTGCACCTCCTCAGCCTTACCCTCTCTTCCGATCTCAAATGGAACTACTACATTGAGCTAATAGCTAAATCCACTGCTAAGAAGGTTGGGTCACTGTGTCAGGCCAGGATGTTTTTCCCGCCTTAATCCATCCTGCATATTTACAAATTAAACATTTGTCCGTGCATGGAATACTGCTGCCATATACGGTCAGGCACCCCGGCTCTTCATCTCAGTGTTTTTGACAGGCTCCAAAGGAGAATCAGTAATGTGCTAGGTACCGACTTGGTGGCTTGACTCCAGCCACTTCCCCACTGACGGGATGTGGATTCCCTTCGTCTGTTCTATAAATACTTTCATGGCTTCTGCTCCAACAAACTTAAGTCACTGGTGCCTCTGCAACTGGTGTTTACTTGTGCAACCAGACTGGCAACTGGGTCTTACTCATTCACTGTTAGATCAACCAAATGCAGACGACAATTATACTCCTGCAGCTTCTTCTCTTGCACTTCCCACCTGTGGAACTCGCTTCCATATTCTTGCTTTCCTGATGGCTACAACCTCCAGGAATTTAAATGCAATGTCAATACTCATCTCTTAACCACTTGACTCTAGTTCTTTCTTCACCACCCTGGATATCCTTTCCTTTCTCTCCACCTTTGCCACTGTCATCACACTTGTATTTCCATCTTTCTCTTGTTCCTCTCTAACTGGTTCATCCTTCTCTTCACTCTCTTCTACTTAATCTTTTTACTCTTATGTAGCCCGCTGCACATCGGTGGCATCACCACCTTGCTCAGGGTGATACGATTAATATATATATATATATATATATATATATATATATATATATATATATATATGGCCCTCCTGTCAAGCTTCTGTAGAGAGAGACAACAGTGAGGCAGCATTGGCTCAGTTCATTAGACAGACAACAGTGAGGCAGTGTTGGATCAGTTCATTAGATAGACAACAGTGAGGCAGTGTTGGATCAGTTCATTAAACAGATAACAGTGAGGTAGTGTTGGATCAGTTCATTAGACAGACAACAGTGAGGCAGTGTTGGATCAGTTCATTAGACAGACAACAGTGAGGCAATGTTGGATCAGTTCATTAGACAGACAACAGTGAGGCAGTGTTGGATCAGTTCATTCTCTTTACTATGAGTTATGAAAGTTCACTCATTAACAGTGCTTTATCATATTATTTTTTTGCAATAATTATGTTGTCAATTAGTGAAGAATATATATATCCTTTGTATTATAATAAAGACCATTATATATATATGTATAAATCCAGTTGAAGAGAACTAAGTTTTACAATTCCAAGTTCTCCGGCATTTACTTTTTTTTTTTTATATAAAACAATAAGTATTATAGAACATGATTTAATTAAATTTTCTTTTATTTAAAATTAATGTAGTTTACATTGTGACACGCAAATTTCTAAGTTTCAAGATTTTTACCTCGTCATCAAAAATATAAAATGTTTCTTTCTTTTCTTTTTTTTTTGTTTTAGAAAATGATGAGATACAGAGAAAACTAAGAGACTAATTTTGTAACAATAATGGATACATCAACGGAAATGGAGTCTAGACAGGGGTTTGATCCAATAACACTTTTTTGCTGTTAAAATTGAAAGAAGAATCTCTATTTTGATTAGTTAAATTGAATGCACACATAAATTTTTCTGTCTTCCCACATCCATAAATAATAAATATATTGTTTCTTATATTCAAATGAAAATCATTTTCACAAAAATGATCTAACATTGCCTAATGAGGTAAAAATCTTGACACATAGAAATTTCCATGTCACAATGTAAACTATATTAATTTTAAATAAAAAAAACAAATTTAATTTTATATATATATATATATATATATATATATATATATATATATATATATTAGGGAAAGTTCCAGAGATTAACAAAATGTTCAAACAAATCAATTATATATATATATATATATTTTGAATCACATCACCCCAAGCAAGGTGATAAGGCCATTGGTGTGCAGGGGGCTACATAAGAGTGAATAGATTGGAAAAGAGAAAGCCGGAAACCACGTCCTAAGCAGGGAACAAGGGATGAGCCTCTACACCTGTTCAATAGACGTGGGTGGAGTGTGAACTGGGCGATAGTTCAGTCTATCTACTCTAATTAAAAAAAAATAAACAAAAAAGAAAGTGAAAAGATTGGAAAAGAGAAAGCTGGAAACCACATCCTAAACAGGGAACAAGGGATGAGCCTCTACATATATATATATATATATATATATATATATATATATTATCCTACATCTATGGCATGACTCGGAGTTTTGTGTGTTATGCAATCATCAGGTGCATCTTTCAACTGATAGTTGATGAGATTTTAATTTAAATTCACTTGATGTTCATGGAAATTAAATCTTATAAAGACACTGATTTTTTAATAACATGATTAAAACTTTAAATATTCTAACATTACATGTAGATAAAAATTTTAAATTTAAATTCAAAAATTAAAAGAAAATACAAAATATTAAAAATAAAAATGCAGGGAAATGAGATCAAAGAGGCATGAGTAATGAAACATAAAAATTCAAATATTCAAATATTACATGCGGATATAAAATTAAAAATTCTAAAATTTTAAATACAATAAAATAAAATTAAAATAAAGATTAAAAATTAAAAGGCAAATATAGAATTAAAATTAAAAATAGAAGAATGTAGGGAGCAAAAACAAAGGGTTTCATAATTGTTAAAAGTAATATTGCAGGGGAAAGAAAAAACAATGCAGGAAAGAAAGAAAGAGGCAAATGTAAAGATGAATCTATATCAATCCGGGTCTAAGAATTGAAGTCAGTATTTTTTTTCTCTGACAGCATGTGGTCATTAAATCACTTTTTATTATTAAGCAAATTAAGATTGTTGATATAGTTTAAGATGACAAGTTTTTCTAAAAGGCATAGATTACATTTATCTCCTTTTCCATTGTAATTATTGGGTTTGTGTTAGAGTTTTTTAATTTCCATTAATGTACGGATAAAACTACTTTTGCTGTTACTGTTGCTTAAAGCCAGCATGTGGTTGTTAAATCTTATCTTCCACCTGTTGCAAGTGCTTCCAAAGTAAAAATTAACATTATTATCATCTGAATGAATTCTAGCACTATAAACAAAACTTACATAGTTACATTGGGAAATATATTTATCTATCTTTTTAATACAAAAATAACTAACTTTTTTTGTTGTTGAAGATTTTTATTAGTGCGGTGAATAGTAGAAATGTTTGTAAATTAAGTTACGGAAAAATTTACCAATGTTGGTTTGTATGTTATGACTGAAGGGTTATTTTTATGTTTATATGATTTCTACTTGTTTCTGTCTACTTTAAGCAGAAATCATATATATATATATATATATATATATATATATATATATATATATATATATATAAAGTGGCTTGAAGGTAAATCCTAAACAGATCCTATTAATATTAATTATCAAAAATTAAATGTTAAAACTGATTCAGCTAGGAGGCTCAATGTAATATATGTAATTAAATTTGTTTTTTACAAAGCCAATATTTATTACAAATAAAATAATCAAATTTCCCAAAAACATATGGCCATTTTAATGAGTGGATTTAACATTTATCTATTCAGAGAAAACAAAACTTGTTTTCACTGAAGAGACTTGTGTTAAATCCACTTGTTGAAATGGTCATACATTTTTGGAAAATTTGAATATTTTTATATGTAATAAAATATATATATGTATATATGTATATAATAAATAAATAAATAAATAAATAAATATATATATATATATATATGTATATATATATATATATATATATATATATATATATATATTGAAGGGAAAACTCAACACATAATTAAACAGTTATAATTCAAGAATTTATGTAATAAAAAAATTACAATTACCTCATTCAGAATGTTGATGAATAAATAAATGTTAATTTTACTAAGAATATTTTTAAAAAAACAGTTTATAACATTTTAAAACCGGATATAAATTGAGAATAGATAGATCTAATCACATATATAATGCAACTGAGAATAAGGAATTAAATCATACATATGTAAAACAATTAACAATAAATAATACACACACAAAATGGAGGAAAGGGTATACTTGCCAAACGCAACACCCAGACAGAATTAATCACACACACAATATTTAGGAAGGAATATATACATACACAAAAAAAAAGTGGAGAGTAGGAAAAGAGTAAAGAAAAAGGGGGCAGAAACCCATTCAGTTACAAGTTTTAGCGAACACAAAGTTTTTAGAAAATAAAAAATTTAAAAGATAAAATTTTCAAAAAGTTTTATTACAAAATTTTTATTAAAAATTATTAATTATTATTATTATTATTAAAAAATTGTTTTTAGAATAGTCTTAGTGAATTTAACTTTTACTTTTATTTTTCTACAGTCCAAATGGAAAAAATAATTGTATATATATATATATATATATATATATATATGGTGGTGCTGAAAAAGTGTTAACCCAACGCACTTCCTATTTTAAAATATATTCTGATACATTAGAACTTTTTGTTGAACTGAGAATTTTTTAATACCCCCTGGTGAAAAGTTTTTCTTTTTCAAACAATCTGACATGTAGATTAATTTACCCCCAAATAGTAAAAAATTGTATGAACAATGTAAAGAAAAAATTTTTGTGTGTGTGTGTGTGTGTGAGAACTTGTACATGTGTAGGCGAGTGTGTGCTAGTGATTCTACATATACAGAAGAGTGTGCGTGCACAGATGCATAGGAGTGTGAATCTGCAAAAGAAAGCATGTATTCATATGTGTGTGAGTGAGAATATGTGAATGTGTGCAAAAGAGCATGTATATATGTGAGTGTGTGTGCATATATAAATAAATGAATGTATGTGTATGAGTGTCTGTATCCATACATGTATATATATATATATATATATATATATATATATATATATATTTCCAGGTGAAGAGGACTCAAGGTTTTATTATTTTGAGTGCTCTGGCATTTATTTTATTATGGACAGTGCTCAATATAATGAGTATTGTAGAGCTTAATATAATTATGTAGTTATGAATTAATTGTACAATTAATTCATAATTACATAATTATATATATATATATATATATATATATATATATATATATATATATATATAATGTGTTTGTGTGCGTAAGGTGTATATAATATATACACACGTACACATACACATATACTACACAGAGTGCAACTGATGAATTGTTGTTTAAATTACACAAAAATGAAAATAACACTGACATCTCAGTTTAACAGATATATTAACCAAAATTACACAAAAAATGCTTGAAATACTGAAGTTTAAATTTATTCAATAAACTTGTCATTGGCTTTAACTACAGCCTCTACAAAACATTGGAATCTCATGCAATCTGAACAATCTCTTTGCTTAAGTTTGGTGAATGCTGTCATAAGCCTTGTCTTCAGTTTGTTGAAAGACCAAAGTCTTACAATGACTTTTTTTTGGACTCTTTCTCGACTGTGCCCTAAACATAATAATGAAGGGGTTTGCATTTTGGAGATTTTTGTGGCCACATATAATTATAACCCTAGTTTTTCCAAAGAAATGATGTATTTCATACTATTTTTTTGTATTTATTGCCAAGTGAATAATTCTAAATGAAAATAGAATGGTTCTTTTGTTATTATTACTTTGCAAAATTGTACAAGGCAAATAGCGACAATTTACCCATCGCACCTTGTAGATTTGCCATATATTTTGTTACACACATGACAGATCGAAAGCAGAGGGACAGAGTGAGACAACGCTTGATCTACACTACCGGCCATAATTATTAGGCCACCCCAGCATTTTAACAAAAATGATGTATTTCATACTATTTTTTAGTATTTATTGCCAAGTGAATAATAGTAAATGAAAATAAAATATGTTTTTGTTAATACTGCACAATAACATAAATATTTAATATATTGCAGTTTCATCAATGAAAGAATGAAGAAAATTTAGGGTGATTCGGATGAGTTCATCTTTGTTTATTTGCCCTGTAAAATTTTGTGAAATAATAATAACAAAAGAACCATTCTATTTTCATTTAGAATTATCCACTTGCCAATAAATACTAAAATAGTATGAAATACATCATTTCTTTTAAAAAAACTGGGGTGGCCTAATAATCATAGCTGGCAGTGTAGTTGCAGAAATTGTCTGACAGCCATGACTGATTTCTCTTGCTTTTGTGTCAAAGTGCAGAGTCCTGTGGCCAGACATATTGTCTTGCAGCAGCCATCCTCTTGACCCAGAGCAGCATTAAATCTCAAGGCACTTGATGTAGGCCTCTGCAATGAGTCTGAGGCTGTATAGGAAGATGAATAGAGGCATAATGTAGCCATCACTAGTGATCACTCTCAACACCTTCATAATCAGCATTAGGATCCTCAAAGACTTTCTGAATCCTTTGCACTGCCCTTAGAATGACACCCAAACACTCTAAAATGACTGTAAGGGTAACTCCTGTGTGAATGTCAAGCAGTAAAGCAGATTGTTTACGAATTCTTGGTGGAGTAATACACTTTTTCTCAAAGATGATACCCAAATAAAAAACAACACTAAAATTAAAGATATAAAATTGCGACAATTTAACCATCGCAATCTGTACAGGGTGTCCATAAAGTTTGTGTGCATTTAAAAAAAAAATTATAACTTTATTTATATTTGTGATAAAAATAATTTGTAAAAAGGATTAGAAAGAAGTAGATTTGTATGTTTTTAAGCTTTTATTGAAATTTTATTTAAGTTTCCACATGTCCCCCATCATTAGCAATACAAAGGGTAATACGATTTTGCAGTTCACGGAAAACATTTGCCAACCAAACTAGGCACATTAAACTTTATAATATATTTTACAGACTTTTCTATCACAAATACAAATAAAGTTGTAAATTTTTTAAAGTGCACACAGACTTTATGGACACCCTGTATATATATATATATATATATATATATATATATTGTGTCCCTAGAGTTTGTGTGCACTTTAAAAAATTTATGACTTTATTTGTATTTGTGATAGAAATAATTTGTAAAGAGGATTAGAAAGAAGTAAATTTATATTTTTAAGGGTTTTTGAAATTTTATTTAAGTTTCCACATGTCCTCCATCATTAGCAATACAAATGGTAATACGATTTGGCAGTTCATATTTTTTACTTAGCTGAAAATTGTTGCAAATTTTGTGGTAGAGAATTATTCAATAACTATACTTAAAAACTAGATACATTAAAATTTATAACATTTTTTGCAGATTATTTCTTTCACAAATACAAGTAAAGTTATAAATTTTTTAAAGTGCACCCAGACTTTATGGACACCCTGTATCTATGTCTGTGAAGATCAATAACGTATGCAAAAAAAAAAAAACAATCTCTGGAAACGGTAAATGGTTTCCAATTGAAATCAACACAGCTAACTACATTCAACTCATAGCGACTGTATTTTGGGATGAGAACATTTCTACCTATGAGCTGAAATATTTCCTCTGACTTTTTTTTCCCTCCTTCTGCCATTGGAGCTTTTATCTGATCCTCGATGATAACATTAATGGTCTGCTCCAAATGTAATGGACTGGATGTCTTGTAGACATAATTCACATAAATGGCCAGTGCCAACCTATCTGTTCCTGATGCCTGACTGTTAATGCCAATGCCATCTGGTAGCTTACTGAACAGAATGGAAAGATGTTGGCTAAATTTCACTATCTGCCATAACCATCAATAAAATGAAATGGATTTATCCATTTTGCCTGCAATGAAACATTCAATGATCTGCAAATTCTTTACTGCAATAATTATTTTACCTGATCTCATATCCCAAATACACCTTTCCTCATTTATTTTGTTAAGTGGTTTTTATTTTAATAAGTATTTTATTATTTTTGTCAAGAGAAAAAACCCAAGATGGGAACTATGAATTCTTCTTATTTCATATGCCATAATTCTTCATGACATAGATGATCATGGTTCCACACAATCACCTGTTCTTTGTAGTGCTTCATAAATTTTGTTGTATCTCCTAAACCATTTTCCATCATCCATTTAACCAGGCTTGCTAGGTAGGTTATACATTGTCTTCCTCTTGCTTTCAATATGTCTTGTGAATATCAAATTTTCCAAGCTGTCTTTCTGATTTATGTGCCAAATAAATATATCTTTCTGATTGTTGCTCTCATTAACTGATGTACTTGACTGCCTTCATTAACTGCTCCTGTTAACTGCCCTCCCTGGAAGTCATGCAGGTAACAATATATAACAAAAGAAAGAGGCCATTCTTCGTAGAAGAACCCCTAACACTGATTTTACATATAATGCTCTTTTTTATTTTCATCCTCTATTTTTTCAGAGCCAGTTCAGGCAAAAAATAGAGTACCATTGCCATATCTAGGCAGGACCTATCCCATCCTTACTTTCTTGTCTGTGTAGAGTTTAAAAGCATCTCTGAATACTTGTTATAGAAGAATCATTTTCCACGTTCTAACTCCTCTCTCACAAGTAGGAAGTGATGAGCCTCTCCCTGCTCTGTCACTACTTCCATGGAAAGTGTTTGAACAAACTAAATTCCTTGTTTTTGCCAAGTCTAATATTCTAGGACCCCGTGGTAAATATTTGTTTTGTTCCCTGAAAACCTTTACCCCTTCAAATTTTTCCAAAACATCCCTATTTTCATTCAAATGTATATGCTGAACTCAAATCGGTAATTGTTTATTGAAGAAACCTACCTTTTTTTCTTTTTGGATGATGGAACAGGGGTGAGATTGATGGAGAAAAAAAAGATAGATGTTATTAAGGAATAAGAAGTTGTGGAGAACCATGATACCCTACCTCCTGAAGAGACCTGGCACATAGGGATAGGGTATTGAAAGTTGAAAGGATGAAAATCTGGCCTTACAAAAATATTCAACTTGTTTATAAAGAAAAGGGAAAAGAACCAAAAAAGCAAATAAAATATAAATCCATTTTTTTTTTTAATATTCCACTAAAAAGGTAGCTGCAGAAATTGGTATAAAAGGACTATATATATAAACTGCAAGAAAACTGAATGCATGATCATCAGTAAAGAAAGGAATCCAGAATTCAAATTACAGGTCGAGGATACTAAAATCAATTAGGTACAAAAATTTAAATAGCTAGGAAGTGTTCTAACAGAGGACGGAAAGTGCAACTCTGTAATCCAAAAAAAAAATTTCATGGCCATTTCATCCTGCCTTTCAGAAACTGAGTAGAGTATCAAGAGACATGAAAATTATGCTAGAAACAAAGAAGTTGGTAGTGGATTGTTATGTGATGTCTATTCTTCAATATGGAAGCAAATTGCTGGACAATCTCACCAAAGATAAAGGGAAGACTTGAACCAACCAAAATGGGCTTCTACAGAAGGATTCTAATGATACCATGGACCAAATATGTGAGCAATGATGAGGTTTTGGAGAGGATGGAAATGAAACGGAAACTAATAATTAACATCAAGAAAAGACAGCTGAAGTTCCTGGGACATGTAATGAGGAAGGAGGGCTTAGAGAATCTGATACTCACAGGTTAGATAGCGGGAAAGAGAGACAGGGAAAAACAACAGGTAACATGCTTGATGGGCTTGAGCAAATGGATGGCAGAGTGGAGTTTGAGAGGAGTACAAGAAAATGTGCATTGTGGTGCAATGGATATTGATTTGGAATGACGAATTGGAGAGCCGAATTCGAATTCCATTTGAATTCCTTGCATTCACTTGCACACAAATACCCTTGGGAAAGGTATTAATCCATCTCTTCCCTCAGTTAAATAAGAGGATAGATTGGGTTCTATAGCCTTGATCGGCAACCAGTCTACCGCAGAAAGCAATAGCAACCTACTGCAGGATAATTTTCTGCCTAGTCAGTCTTGTCTCTTTCGAGACATGATTGCCCAAGTGTGTATCATGTATGGCACTTAACTGACTGACTGACAAGTAGAAAGCGTGTTAAGAGCTACTAGGGATAGGAAGATGTGGAGGGTCATAATCGCTCATGTCCTGAAGAAACACAGAAGAAGAAGAATAGTTTCCTATGCCAAGAAATAAACACGACAGACGAACATTGCTTAATAACTCCTCTTACTACTTCGATTGGGGCTGTTATTTTGACTGCTACAAATATCACCTTGGATTGTTGATACATTTATTTATACTAGGCACATGTTGTTCCAATCTACTTGGGAATGACTGAAAAACACTTTATAGGCAGAATAAGAGAAATGCATGCTGGGATTATTTCCTAGCCAATAAAATGGGCTGGTTCTCAGTTTCATCTGACTTGGTTCTGGTTTGTCTTGTTGAAGTCAGAACACTATATTTGCTTTTTCAAACTTGCTTTAGTGTGTCAACCCCAATTCTTATTTCATAAAAATTTTGCTCTTTTACTGTTAATTTGCTTTTCTTTTGCCTCACTGAAGATGATGCCAAGGACCATGATAGAAAAGGAAAACTTTGTATGTTTCACGACAGGAACCTCTTCAATGTCTTTGCAGGTCCACCTGTCATTCTGCCTATTGCTCGTCTGGTCCTGGATGAAATTCTTTCCATCAGAGAATAACCTCACCATTCTTTCAAAAGGAAACTGTTCTGGAGAGATATTGTTGTAGAGGTATTCCTCTACAACAATATCTCCTGGTCCTACCCCACAATGGGTATGGTCCGGGTCATAAAAGACCACGACGGGAATCAAACAGGAGTAGTGTTAGAAGAGGAAAGCGAGCGAGCGACTGACTATACTAGACTCTACGTAATTACATGGGAGTGACGGAAGCTTTCTTCTCACGATGGATGCATATGTCCTATACAAAGACGGTGCCTTCATAAGTGTTATTCGTGTACATGTATTTGGTTTATTGTACTAACGTATAATAAATCTCTATTTATATATACTCAGTGTTAAGAGTATTTTGTACACTATTCTTTTCTCTGTTTATCCCCCACCCTGGGATACAACAGAAACGGAAAAAAAACAATAAGTATGGAGATGGAGCAACAACATTTATTCTTAAAAATGAAGTCCATCAGTCTTGACGATTTTATTCTAATCAATCAGCCAGCATCCGAATCAATCGTAAATATCAGTCTGTTGGCTTTGAATAAAATCTGTAAACAAGATTCCCTAACTTACTTAAAAAGGTTTGATACACTCGTCATGGAAAAAGTGTGACACTGAGCAGAGTAGATCATAGTCGCTTGAAGCAGCATCGAAACTAAATAGTGGATGTGAAAGAATCCCAACACCGTTCTCCTGTTTAAACTAACTCTTTAGTCAACCTCGCAGTGTGGCCTCGCATTATCCTGATAAAACAAAGCCCAATGTTGATTGACTAAAGCAGGATAGTCCTTCTTTAGTTTGCTTACTTTATGTTGGTTTTAGCTTTGTTCTTTCACTATTTCTCCACAGCTACTCACTCCACACTTTTTAAAGTCTAATTTCTTCTCGGAAGACAGTTTTTGTTCACAGAAAACTGACGAGACATGGAAAAATTTCCTCTTACTACTTTGACTTGGACTGCTATGCTGACTGCTACTCAGGTTGATATTTTTATAACTAATTTTTTTTTATTTATACCTGGCATACAAACATAATAGTGAGCACATGACGGTCTGCAAATATGTAACATAAAAATATTCAACTCTAAAACTTATAATATTTAATAGCTATGTATGCTTACAAGCTTTAACTCTGCAAATTCTTTTTACACAAAGCCTAAAGGTAAAAGCTATCCGTCAAGCACTTTGTTCTGGAACTAATATAACTAAAATGTTATGAATACAGTTTTCATATAACAGGAAATAAAAAATAGAGATAAACATTTTTTAATGACTTCTTAATGAACGTTTGTTACAACCTTGACTTGCAATGTTACTCTAACTACTACCCAGACTATCACCATGATACATTGTACTAGAGATTAAAGAAAAAATGCTTAGTTGTTTTCTGAAATGTATTACTTGGAAAGTATAAAATGTTTAATAATTTTAAATGCTTAAAACTGAAACTTCACATGTTAATTATTTGATATTTTAAATGTTGTGCAAATAATTAAGAAATTAATAATGAAAAATAAGAAAACTTAATAATTAAAAAAAATAAGTTGATAATAAGAAATAAGAAGAAATTCATAATAAAAAAGAAGAAATTAATAAGAAAAATAATAAAAAATCAATACTAAAAAATTTAAATTAACAATAAAAATAATAAAAAGAATAAAATAATAATAAGAAATTAATAATAAATAAAATAATAATAAAAAGAAAATTATAATAAAATAATAAGAAATCAATAATAAAATAATAAGAAATCAATAATAAAATAATAAGAAATTAATAATAAAATAATAAGAAATCAATAATAAAATGATAACAAAAAGAAATTAATAATAGTAAAATAAGAAGTAAATAATAATAAAATGATAATAAAAATAAATTAATAGTAATAAGGTAAGAAGAATAAATTAATAATAAAATAATAACAAAAAGAAATTTATAATAATAAAATAATAATAAAAATAAATTATTAATAAAAAAATAAGAAATTATTAATAAAATAATAATAAAAAGAAAATAATAAATATTAAGAAGAAATTAATAATAATAAAATAATAAATAGAAATTAATAATAAAAACTTAATAATAACAATAATAAAAGAAGAAGAAATTAATAACTAAATAATAATAAAAAATTAATAATAAAATAATAATTCAAAGAAATTAGTAATAATAAAATAATAAAGATAAATTAATAATAATAAAATATTACAAAGAAATTAATAATAAAATAAGGATAAGAAAATAATAATAAAAAATAATTAGAAAAAATTAATAATAATAAAATAAGAAGTAATTTTTGTTTTTATGAATGAGAGAATTTTTTTTAATTGGTATCACCTCATGTAAGGCAGTAAAGCCACTAAGTCGCAAGGGATTACAGGACAAGGAAGAATTATGAACAGAATCATTAATAATAATAATTGCATTAAAATTTTTGTAGATTAAAGTGAAGCAAGGAGCTAGAAGAGAGTTCCACAGGTGAGAAGTACAACAGAAGAAACTGTCAGCATAGAACTTACAGTTACATTTTGTTAGCTCACTTGTAAACTGATTTAGATCTTGTTGTTAGTCTAGTCAGTCAGTTAAGTGCCATACGTGATACACACTTGGGTGATCATGTCTTGAAAGTGACACGACTGACTGGGCAGAAGTTTATCCGGAAATAGGTTGTCATTGCTTTCTGCGGAAGACTGGTTGCCAGCCAACACTATAGAACCCAATCTGTCCTGTTATTTGACCAATAACTAGAGGGAAGAGATGGATTAATACCTTTCCCAAGGGTATTTGCGTGTAAGTGAATGCAAGGAATTCAAACTCGGCTCTCCGATTTTTCGTTCCAAGCCGATATCCACTGCACCACAACACACATCCCAGTCTAGTACAGTGCTTAAACTGAAAAAGTCTGGGTACCATAGCAAAATGTTCATCTGAACAATTACCATAAAAGTATTTATAGAAAAGGCACAGAGGGGCAACTTTATGGTGGTGGGTAAATAACTGCAATAGACCTGCCAGATCAAAACCAATAATATTGCTGATTCTTTTTTTTAATTTTATCAAGGAGCTCAAAGTAAACAGCAGGGGCACTAGACCTTATGTGGCAGTAATATTCTAAGCATGGAAAAATGATAAATTTATAGATCTTCAAAGTCATAAGTGCAAGAAAAGAAACTGTTAGCATATAATTTAAAGTCATATCTACCCAACTTAGCTATAAATTAATAAGATCTTGTTGCCAATCTAGTTCTGTCCTTAAATTCAAAATGTCTAGGTACCATAGCAAAGAGCTCATCCAAAAAATTACCATGAAAATATTTATAACAAGACAGAGAGGTAACTTTAGAGTGGTGGGTGGCCATATTGCATTGAAATACCACTTCTTTTTTTCTTTATTAATTTTAAGTTAATGAAATTATATTTTAAGTTGCTATCCACCCAGTAAAGATATTGTATTTTAATAATTAATAAAAAAAAGAGGTTTTTATATAGCCTGGAATTTAATAATTTCAGCAAATTTATGTAGAATTTGAAGTAAAATTTTTCTTCACAAACACGAGACGTATTTTTTTTTAATCTGTTGTTTTCTGTGGGGCATCCTAGTAAATAATAGTAGTTGGGTATTACCAGATCTTTGTGGTTCAGCAAGATTTTTAAAGTGAAAATGTTGGGGAAGAAAAGTGTACGTTGTAAGGAAAAAAAATGATGTAAACTTCTTTGGAAAACAATATCAGATTTTTGCGAGAAACCAAAAATGTCATTTAATGCATATGTAACACTCTAATGGAGTTATTTTTGCAGTAAATAATTTAATTTTTTCTATTTCATTTTATTGTTTTCATTTTTGAAAATATATAAATCTTTTTGAGTTTAAACTGAAGCCATCTTCCAGAGAATCAAAATGACTGATGGGTTTCAGAATAGAGAAAAGGGTGAAGGATTGAAATAAAACTGACTGAAGTATTTTTCAAGGATTTCAAAACAGATACACTGATGGAAAATGGAACGTTGTTTATATAGCTAGGTTACAATAAATGATGTACAGGTGGCATAATGATTACTAGTGTGGAAAGTGGAATCAGCATGTTGAGTTTAATTTTTGACAAGGTCTGTATTGTTCATTTCAGGCTAATACTCTTGGAAAAGGTGTGAATACATCTTCCTGCAGCCATTGTAGAAATAACAGGGAATGTAACTTCGTATTAAAAAACTTGAACAAGCAATAGAAAAGAATTTATTTTTTTCAAGAGTTTCATTTTTTGCATGGGTTACAAGTAAAGATGGTTGCTTGTTGTTTTGAGTAAGACTGTATATTCCTCTTTTGGAGAGTGCCCAAGGGAAACAACTCATGAAGATTTATAATTCTTCATACTTTTTTCTTTTTATTCTTTTTATTGAGCCTCATATATATATGTATATATACATTGTAATAGTTGTTACAATGGTTTATAAAGGCATAGTATCACTACACAAAAATTCTCGTGTTTCAGAGCACAAATGCCCTTCGTCTAGTGATTAGTGGGAATTTCTACTAATCACCAGATGAAGATAACTTGTGCTCTGAAACATGAGAATTTTTGTGTAGTGATATGATGCTTTTATAAACCATTGTAACAACTATTACAATATAAACTCTACTTTGTATTGAGCACTCTTTATAAAAGTAAATGCTTGAACAGTGGGCTTAAAATCTACGTATTCTATCACTTTCTTTTGATAAATATAAATATATATGTATAATGAAGCTGCTATCTATTAACCATCATAGAAAATTGCTCCTACCTCCATTAGCATGGATTGGGCTAGTCTCCCTGAAATTAAAACACTGTGCCTCCTCGGCTTAACTCTCACAACAGACCTCAAGCGTAATGACTATATCGAATCCATAGCTAAATCTGCTGCTAAGAAGGTCGGTTCTCTGTGCGGGGTCAGGAAGTTTTTCCTGTCTGAAACAATCCTGCACATATATAAATCTACCACCTGCCCATGTATTGAATACTGCTGCTCTATCTGGTTGGGGGCTCTTGCTAGTCACCTAGGGGACCTTGACAAAATCCAACAAAGAATCTGTCATGTGACTGATTCCGACTTGGCAGCTAGGATACAATCACTTTCTCACTGGCAAAATGTGGCTTCCCCATGTCTCTTCTACAAATACTTTCATGGCTTCTGCTCCGATGAACTAAGCTTACTGATACCCTACCATACATGAATTTACTTGAGCCACAAGTTTGGCAACTAGGTCCCACCCTTTTACAGTGAAACCAATAAATTGTAAATGCAAGTTCTACTCCAGCAGCTTCTTTTCTCGCATTTCTTGCCTGTGGGACTCCCTTCCATTTAGTTGCTTTCCTAACAGCTGCAATCTTCAAGAATTCAAATGTAAAATCAATAGTCATCTCCTATCTCACTAACTTGCAACCTCTCTCTCATGCTTCTTTCTTCATCCACCCCTCTTTCATCAGTATTCTCATCCTCCTCTTACCCTCTTCCTGACACCCCCTATAACCTGTCACTGTTTCTCATAATTTTTCTCCCATGTAACCCCCTGCACAACAGTAGCAGTGAAATGCCTTGCTTGGGGCAACACAATTATAAGAATATTTATATATATATATATATATAATGTCTTCATATTTTAATCTGTAAATGCAACAGCAGAATGTCGTTTCATATCACAAGAATCTGATATGAACCCAAGAATCTTAAACAATAGCACTATTTTCTTTTTCAATGGGTCTACAATTTCTGCATCCGTTGGTACTCATGATATTTCTGCTGTTTCTTTTCAGACTACCATTTCTCTCACATTAGCCATTTCTTAGCCAGAGTTTGTGTTGATGAATGTGCCACATTGCAAAGATACGAATAATCTGTTTTTACATATAATTTTTATGTTATCCTTATTTTAACTGCAAAGATAAATACGTTTGCGTCAATTGTTTGGATGAACTCTTTGCTATGGTAGTTAGACATAATGAATTTAGGTGCATTACTAGATTGCTGGCATGGTCTCTTTAATTTACAGTTGAATTGTTCAGATGATATTACCATAGGTTCCATGCTAACAGCTTCTTTTCTTGCACTTTTTGTTCGTAGAACTCTCTTTCAGTTTCTTTCTTTCTAGTTAATTTTAACTTTCAAAAAGTTAAAGGCATTGTCAATTGTTATCAACTGTTTTTTTGATTACTATTTTTCTTGCGCATTAATAACATGTAAATTTACTATATACTTCCATGTATCAGACAGCATCTAAATTCTCAAAATCATTGTTAAAAATTGGGAGTCATCTTGCCTTACAATTCTAAAAAAGAAACCTTAAATTCTGAGCAATATTTGTTGATAAGCTAACCTCCACCTCAGTTTAACATACTTGTAAAGGCTTACATCTAAACTTATTTATAAATGGAACTTTGTGTGTGTGTGTGTGTGTGTGCGTGTGTGTGTGTGTCTGTGTGTGTGTGCGTGTACATATTACCTATAGACTCCGAAACAGCTAAACCAATTCACACAGTTGTACTAGAAGCATCTGCAAGTGTTCTTAGCTAGGTTTTGTGTTGAGGTACTCCCGATAAATATCGAAAATCGATAATTGAAAAAAAATCGTGTTATAGAAGGAGTGGTTCGATTTTAATCAAATTTGATACACTCATAGACAAAGACATAAGAAACGATATTCAGAAGTTTCAAGGTTGAAGTTCTTACAATAGTGCAGAAAATCGATAATATATATATATATAAAAGGCAAGATGTTTGTGTGCATGTCTGTTTATCTGCCTGTATGTCTGTATTTTTTCAGCCCTTTTATTTTAGTTTTTGCTTTGGGTTTGGCTCTAAGTCGGTATAATTGTAGTTCTTAGTCTCAGCCATGATACCATTTACTCAGAAGACTTATTTAGCCTTCAAAATTCAGTTTATGACGAAAAAAACTTATTTGATATTGATACCAGGAAATCCAAATGTGACTTACATCCATTCATTTTTCTTTCAGTCTATGGTTTTGCTTTAACTGGAAACAACTATTGCTTTTTAGTCTTTCGTGTCAACTTCCAAAGAGTCTGAGCTCCAGGACCATGGATTAGTTTTAAAGCTTTCATTAAACTCGAGCAATGCCAGGCTATACTGCTAGTTATCAAATAAACTAATAATAAAAGTAATATAATTATTTCTACCTTATATATTATTGGCATAACTTTGTTATGAATTACTATTTGAAAAACAATTCCATATCAATGGAATCAAGTTATAATTGCATTCACAGTACTGGATTGCTATGTGATGTCTGTTCTTCAAGATGGAAAATATAATCAAAGATGAAGGAAAAACTTGAAGCAAATGAAATGTGGTTCTACAGAAGGATGCTTTGGATATGATGGTCGAGCACGTGAGCAATGATGAGGTTTTGGAAATGATGGTAGCGAAAAGGAAATTAATGCTGTGCATCCGGAAGTGATAACTTAAGTTCCTGGGACATGTAATGAGAAAGGAAGGCTTAGAGAATCTAATACTCACAGGTCAGATAGAGGGAAAGAGAGACAGGGGAAAGGTCTCTTCAATTTACAGTTAAATTAGACAAAAGATATAACCACAGGTTCTATGCTAACAGCTTTTCTTGCACTTTTCATTTGTAGAACTCTCTTTCAGCTTCTTCCTTCCTAATTGGCTTATGGCCATATCACGTTGAATACACTGGTTCTCACTCAATCACCGAAGATAAGCAATGTTGAGCCTGGTCAGTACTTAGATGGATGACCGCTTGGGAATACCAGGTACTGTAAGCGCTTAGTAATAGATGAGCATGCTTACAGCCATATCACATTGAATACACCAGTTCTCGCTCGATCATCAAAGTTAAGCAACATTGAGCCTGGTCAGTACTTAGATGGGTGACCTCTTTGGAATACTAGGTGCTGTAAGAGTTTCGTAATGGATGTGTGTTGTGGTGCAGTGGATATCAGCTCGGAAAGAGAAATTGGTGAGCCGAGTTCAAATTCCAGTTGAATACCTTGCATTCACTTAAGCACTGGTACCCTTGGGAAAGGTATTAATCTGTCCCTTCCCTCCAGTTGTGGGTTAAATAACAGGGTAGGACTTGGGGACCCTGCCCTTAAAAACAAAATCCCAATGAATCTTGGTACTGAAAAAGAAAAAAAGTATTACGAGACACAAAATTTATATAAAAACAACAATAAATTGTTGAAAGAAAAAGGTATTACCAGCAATAAACAAATAAAATTTAGTTGGCAATAAATGACCCGCTGAGGTTGATGTGCCATAAAACAAAAATAACCAACCAACAACCTTTCTAATTAATTTTCATCTTAATTAAATTATAATTGACTGTTTTCTTGATTCTCATCGTTCTTCTTTTGTTCTCACTCCTTAATACTCTTTTCTATTTTTTCTTATTATTTCACACTCAATAACCCTTTGCATCATAGTGGTTTTACTGCCTTGCATGGGGTGAAATGATAAACAAAATATCATTCGATGTTTTATGAAAAATTCTCAGCTAAACTCTGACCAATAACATGTGTTTTAATTTTTCATGGGGAAACAGCTTTTCACAACAATTCATAGTTTCTAATTTTTACACATATTTTTTTTTTTAATCATATCACCCTGAGAAAGGCGGTAATGCCACTGATGTGCAGGGGGCTACGGAAGAGTGAAAAGATTGGGAAAGAGAAAGCCGGAAACCACATCCTAAACAGGAAACAAGGGATGAGCCTCTACACCTGTTCAATAGACGAGGGTGGAGTGTGAACCGGGCGATATTTTAGTTTAGTCTATCTACTCCAATTGAAAACAAGAAAAAAAGAAAAGAGTGAAAAGGTTGGAAGAGAGAAAGCCGGAAACCACATTCTAAGCAGGGAACAAGGGATGAGCCTCTACACCTGTTCAATAGACAAGGGTGGAGTGTGAGCCGGGCGATAGTTTAGTTTAGTCTATCTACTCCAATTGAAAACAAGAAAAAAGAAAAGAGTGAAAAGGTTGGAAGAGAGAAAGCCGGAAACCACATTCTAAGCAGGGAATAAGGGATGAGCCTCTACACCTGTTCAATAGACGAGGGTGGAGTGTGAACCGGGCGATATTTTAGTTTAGTCTATCTACTCCAATTGAAAACAAGAAAAAAAGAAAAGAGTGAAAAGGTTGGAAGAGAGAAAGCCGGAAACCACATTCTAAGCAGGGAACAAGGGATGAGCCTCTACACCTGTTCAATAGACGAGGGTGGAGTGTGAGCCGGGCGATAGTTTAGTTTAGTCTATCTACTCCAATTGAAAACAAGAAAAAAAGAAAAGAGTGAAAAGGTTGGAAGAGAGAAAGCCGGAAACCACATCCTAAACAGGGACCAAGGGATGAGTCTCTACATCAGTTCAATAGACGAGGGTGGATTGTGAACCGAGCAATAGTTTAGTCTATGTACAGCATAATCCTTTGAATGGATTCAAATTAATAAATTGTACAATTTCCTCTTATGATTTTTGAGTATATTATGTCTGTTTGTTATTTTCAAAATTTATTTTATCTAAAGAATTAATAGATTTTACTGTTTAAGCCCTCCATATTTTATTCCTTAAGCCCTACATATTTCTTTTCTTTAAACCCTAGATATTTCATTATCTAAACTGTACATATTTTATTCTTTAAACCCTACATATTTTTTTTTTTTTCAATCATATCACACCAAGCAAGGCGGTAACGCCACTGATGTGCAGGGGGCTACATAAGAGTGAAAAGATTGGATAAAAGAATGCCGGAAACCACATCCTAAACAGGGAACAAGGGATGTGCCTCTACACCTGTTCAATAGATGTGGGTGGAGTGTGAACCGGGCGATAGTTTAGTCTATCTACTCCAATTGAAAAAAAAAAAGAAAAAAAAGAAAAAAAAAAGATTGAAAAGGTTAGAAGAGAGAAAGCCAGAAACCACATCCTAAACAGGGAACAAGGGATGAGCCTGTACACCTGTTCAATAGACGTGGGTGGAGTGTGAACTGGGCGATAGTTTCGTCTTTCTACTCCAATTAAAGTTTAGTCTATCTACTCCAATTCATTATCTAAACTCTAAATATTTTGTTCTTTAAACCCTACATATTTCATTATCTAAATCCTACATATTATTTTTTAAACTCTACATGTCTTATTCTTTAAATCCTCCATATTTTATTATTTAAGCCATACACATTTTATATAACCCTAAATTCTAAGCTAATGGTTTCTTTTTTCATGGTTCTTGTTTATGGAACTTTCTCACAGTGTCTTGCATTACAGTTAACTATTTAAGTGAAATGTCAATCTTTATCTATTGTCTTGTTGATTACTCTTCTATTGTTCTCACTCCTTAATGTTTTTAATTTTTTCTTATCCTTCCAGACTCAGTAATTCTTTGTGTCGTTGAACAGGTGAAGAGGCTCATCCCTTGTTTCCTGTTTAGGATGCGGTTTCCGGTTTTCTCTTTTCCAATCTTTTCACTATTTCCTTTTTTATTATTTTTTTTTTTTTCAATTGGAGTAGATAGACTAAACTATCGCCCGGTTCACCTCCACCCACATCTATTGAACAGGTGAAGAGGCTCATCCCTTTTTTCCTGTTTAGAATGCGGTTTCCGGTTTTCTCTTTTCCAATCTTTTCACTCTTTTCCTTTATTATTTTTTTCAATTGGAGTAGATAAACTAAACTATCGCCCGGTTCACACTCCACCCACATCTATTGAACAGGTGAAGAGGCTCATCCCTTGTTTCCTGTTTAGGATGTGGTTTCCGGCTTTCTCTTTTCCATTCTTTTTACCCTTACGTAGCCCCCTGCACATCAGTGGCGTTACCGCCTTGCTTGGGGTGATATGATTAAAAAAAAAAAAAAAAGTCGTTTTACTGCCTTGCATGGGGTGAAATTTTGTTTTTTATAATCATATTATCCGGAGCAAGGCATTTTATTGCCACTGTTTTGCAGGGTATTACATAGGAGGAAAGTTATGAGAAAGAGTGATAGGTTATAGAGGGTGTCAGGAAGTGGGTAAGAGAAGAATGAGAATACTGATGAGAGTGGAGTGGATAGAGAAAAGAGCAGGAGAGAAGGATGTAGGTTAGTGAGATAGGAGATGACTATTGACTTTGTATTTAAATTCTTGGAGATTGTGGCTGTTGAGGAAGCAAGTAAATGGAAGGGAATTACACAGGCAGGAAGTGTGAGAAAAGAAGCTGATGGAGTAGAATTTGCATTTACATTTAATTTGTTTCACAGTAAAGAAGTGGAACCTAGCTACTATTCTTGTGGCTTGAGTAAATTCATATATAGCGGGCACCAGGAAGCTAAGTTCATCAGAGCAGGAGTCATGAAAATATTTGTAGAAGAGACACAGAGAAGTCACATTGCGCCGGTGAGAAAGCAACTGTATCTGAGCTGACAAGTTCGTTAGATTTTGTCAAGGACACCTTGGTGGATACCAGAAGCACCCAACCAGATATGGCAGCAGTATTCAATGCACAGGTGGATGGCAGATTTATATATGTGCAGGATTGTTTCAGATTGGAAAAACTTCTTGACCCTATACAGAGAACCGACTTTCTTAGCAGTGGATTTAGCTATGGATTCTATATAGTCATTCCACTTGAGGTCTGTTGTGAGAGTTAACCCAAGGAGGCTCTGTTTTGCTTTCATGGAGACTAGCCTGATTTATCCTAATGGTGGGTAGGAGCGATTGTCTATGATGGTTAATAGATTGCAGCTTCATTTTGGAAGCATTAAAATTCACAAGCCATTTCTTACCCCAGTCCACCACAGATATATATATATACCAGTTTCATTGAAAATAACAGACAAGGTATTACCATTATGTTATTTATATAATTTTTCATCTGTTTGTATAATTTTTTTTTCTTTTCAGAACTCAAATTACATAAGAATTGTCCAAACCTTTTCTAATTTCGAGCAATTTTGGGTATACTTTTAACCATTATCAAGAATTAATTTTGTTTTACTTGTAAAGGAACATGTGAAATATATGCATAAACTTTTTACATGTTTATTTACAAGTAAAACAAAATTGATTCTTGATAATGGCTAAAAGTATAGCCAAAAGCACTTGACATTACAAAAGCTTTGGACAATTCTTATATAATCTGAGTTCCGAAAAGAAAACAAATTATATGAAAAACTTAATAATAATACCTTGTCCATCATTTTTAATGAAACCTGTATAAAAGAGAGATTGTTGCCCAAATACAGAATATATATATATATATATATATATATATATATATATATACAAACAAAAAAGGAATTAGTCAAAAATTAATAATAAACATTGATCATCATTCATCTAAGAAAAATGAAGAGGGAAATTAAATACGAGTCAATATTTATTAATAATGGTTGACAATCAATCATTCATCTAACAAAATGAGTATGAAAGTAAATACTAGTCAATATTGAATAATAATGGTTGATAATCATTCATCTAATAAAAATAAAGATGAAAAAAACTACAATTAAAAAAATTCTTATTTCTTTATATGTAAAATGGCATCATTTCTAAAAATGTTATATCCAGAAACATTTATAAGCAACATTTTTATAAAAGTTTGCTAAAAGAATAAGTTCAGTTTCTGAAAAAAACTCAGCAGGAATATGAGAATAATTATAAATGATATTTATCTTTCATTCTATGATTTCTGCTTAAGGCTTATTTGCACCGACTTACCCACAGGTGAGAACTCTAAAAGTGAGGGTTGCTCCATGCTAACGGACATAGACTAATGTTACAGTGACACATTATCACACCACTTTGCATTGCATTAGTGGCAAAAAATACATTATTACTTACCTCGAAGATCAATATGTTCTTTGAGAGTCATCAAGAATTTGTTTTCATATTCAATACCAGTTCTGATTCTTTTGAATTTTTTATCAACCTTATAAATATTTTATTATTCTGATATGTCTATATGATTAAAATTCCTGAAACCACTCTTCTCATACGTACATACATACATACATATATATATATATATATATATATATATATATGCACAAACATAAACACATATATTTAAACATATATATATATATATATATATATATATATATATATTTTTTTTTTTTTTTTAATCATTTCACTCCGAGCAAGGCAGAAACGCCACTGATGTGCAGGGGGTTACATAAATATAAAGAGATTAATTAGAAAAGAGTGAGGAGTACAAGCTAGTTAGAAAAAAACAATAGAAAGCTGAGAAAGAAGGTGCAATGACAGATACATAGGAGGAGAGAAAGGGAAGGTTATACAGGGGAGGGGAGAGAGCTAGAGTCCAGTGGTTAGTAGAAGAGTATTGACTTTGCATTTAAATTTCTGGAGGTTGTAGCCGTCAGGAAAGCAAGAATACGGGATATATATATATATATATACACACACATATATATCACATACATGCACATACATATATATATATATATATATATATATATATATATACTCACTTGCAGATACACAAACTTGTACATATATATTGCAAGTACGCATGCATACAAATATATATATATAGTTATCTGCAGACAGATCTGTTTTGCTGTATCACAGCTCATCAGTACGGTAAGACAGCTGATTGCTTTTTACCCAGGATTGAAACCCAACCGAAACATATATATATATATATATATTTTAATTCAGATACTTCAATCCAAGGGAAAAAAGCAGGAAGGTAAATTCCAAAAACCTGATCCTAATTAATATTAAAAATTTTTTTTAATATTAAAAAATGATACAGGAAGAGAGCTCCATGTAATAAAATATTACAGAGCAAATATATATATATAAAAAAAATATTAAAAAATATAAACAAAAATATATATATATATATATATATATATATATATATATATATATATATATATATATATAAAAAATATATATATATATAAAAAAATAAATATATATATATATGTGTGTGTGTGTGTGTGTGTGTGTGTGTGTGTGTTACTTACAAATGCACATATAGCCTGCACTGCATATATAACCTGCACTGTGCAAAGAGCATGAGTTGTTGGGGCTCGATATTATTAGCCTCTCGCTCATTGCATTCACAATTTTGTTTGTTTTCATCCTCCTCATTTTCATGACACACATTTTTTATTTTTAATTCTGATTAAAATCTCTCGTAGAGACCTGAAGAGTGGGAGCGAAACTGATCTTTGCTTTTTAATATATTTACAATGTGTAACATGAAGCTCCACACTTTTATTTCTATAATTAGATTCTGTACTTACAAAAATATTTTCATATATATATATATTATACACACATATTATACACATATAATTTACACACACATATTTATATTACACACACATAGTTATCACACACATGCATATGTAACGACACATATACACATATATACACAGAAACATATATTACACACGTAAACATGTATATTACACACATATACTGCACATGCATACAAATATATTACACACATACTCACACATACATATATATGCACACATACACATATATACACAAATACATATATATATCACATGCACACATATATACAGTAACATGTATATATATATATATATATATATATATATATATTCATACATGTTACTTACGCATGCACATATATATATTACACACATATTACACACATATAAATTACACACATGCACACACATATACGTTATGCTCACATACATTTATTAGACCCATATATTACACACACACATACACACATACATACACACACAAATATGGCACTCATACATATTACACACACACATTACACACATACGCATATATTACACACACACATTACACACATATGCATATATTACACACACACACACACACACACATATAATCAGGAAACAAAACAAAATTTGCCTTACAAATTTCAAGGATTCTACTTTATATATATATATATATATATATATATATATATATATAGACACACTTTCACATTTGCCTACACACAGTTTATTAAAAGAAAAATTTCTCTTGTCAGAGAATCTCTCACAGTTTTTTAATATCTGCATTGCTCCATATCCAAATTTAAACAGAATTTTAGAATTCATTAATTCAACAGATTTTTCTTACTTTAAATATTACATTTAGTGGTTGCTCATATTTGAGAAAGTCTTACGTTTATAAATTCAAAAGTAGATTTATTTGGATATATGGCTGGATTAAAAACAAAAAATCTATTCTAAAAATTCTATTTGCTTACATTTGGATAATGAATTGGTCAAAAATAAAAAAAAACTTTAAAAGAATCTATCACAATGTAAATTTCAACTAAGGGACAAAATTTGGCCTGGCCTGAGTTGACAAACTGCTCTTCATGATCAAGGCATGCAGGGCTTAGCAGTAGCTCCCTCTGCCCCGAGGGTCACAGGGAAGAGTGAGTTACTATACTGCAGGATAGCATAAATTTACATCTAATAATATTTCTTGAACATTTAGATTGGTAGACAAAAATAAATGTACTGTTTAATAAATCTATGAAAAGTTTAAATATACACGTGTACACACATATAGAAATATGTAAACACACATATATATAAACAAAAAGACTTTTATATACACATATATACTCATATGAACACTTATATATATATGCACACACACATATACACATACATACACACATAAATACACATATATACAGTGGCGATTTTTTTTTATAATCATTTTACACCAAGCAAGGCAGTACTGCCACTGGTGAACAGGGTGTTACATAAAAGGAGAGTGGCGAAAAGGAGGAAAAAGTTACAAGGGGTGTCAGAGAATGGATAAGAGAACATTGAGAACACTGGTGTGAAGAGAGCTGCATGAGAGTAGTGTGGAAAGGAAGAAGAATATGATACAAGGGTTATCATGGAAAGGATGTGAGTCAAAGAGATAAGAGATAGCAATTGACATTGCATTTAAATTCTTGGAGATTATTTATAGCTGTCAGAGAAGCAAGTATACAGAAGAGAATTTCACAGGCAGGAAGTGTGAGAAAAGAAACTGATAGAGTAGAAGTGGCAGTTACATTTGATCGGTTTTACTGCAAATGGGTGGGACCTAATTGATAGTCTAGTAGTTTGGGTAAGTTCATGCAGAGGGAGCACTATGGAGCTAAGCTCATTAGAGTAGAAGCAGTGAAAGTATTTATAGAAGAGACAGAGAGAATCCACGTTGCGTCAGTGCGAATGTGACTAGATGTGAGCTACCAGGTTGGAGTCAATAATATTGCAGATTCTTTGTTGGATTTTATCAAGAAGCCCCAGATGAATAGCAGGGGCACCTGACCAGATGTGACAGCAGTATTCAATAGGTAGATTTATACATGTGCAAGAGGGCTTACGGCCTATCACGTTGAATACACTGGTTCTCGCTCGATCACTGAAGTTAAGTAACGTTGAGCCTGGTCAGTACTTAGATGGGTGACTGCTTGGGAATAACAGGTGCTGTAAGTGTTTATTGACAGATGAGCATGCTTATGGCCTATCACATTGAATACACTGGTTCTTGCTTGATCACCGAGGTTAAGCATCATTGAGCCTGTTCAGTACTTAGATGGGTGACTGCTTGGAAATACCAGGTGCTGGAAGCGTATAGTGACGGATGTGCATTCCGGTGCAGTGGATATCAGCTCGGAAAGAGAAATCAGTGAGCTGAGTTCGAATTCCAGTTGAATACCCTTGGGAAAGGTATTAATCCGTCCCTTAGTTCCAGTTCTGGGTTAAATAACAAGGATAAGACTTGGGGACCCTGCCCTTAAAAACAAATCCCAATGAATCTTGATACTCGAAAAGAAAGATGTATTACTAGACACAAAAACTTATATAAAAAACAACAATAAATTGTTGAAAGAAAAAAGATTAGTTGGTAATAAATGACCTGCCGAAGTTGATTTGCCATAGAAACAAAACAACCATCCAACCAACAGGTGCAACATGGATTCGGATGAGAAAAACTTCCTGGCCCTGTTCAGTGAAGCTCAATCTGATTCCTAGCTGCAGGGTTAGCAATGACGTGGGGGCAGAAGTGATTCTCTGTGGTGGTTAAGGAGAGCAGCTTTGATTTGGAAGCATTGAACTTTATGAGCCATTTCTTACCCCAGTCCACAACAGATTGGAGGTCCTTTTCAAGATTGGCAGTGAGGTTAGTCTTGGCAGATTTCTTAATGAGGCAGAAGTAAATGGTGGTGTTGTCAGTGTAGACACCTACTTGGGATCTGATTACATCAGGGATATCATTGATGAAAAAAAAGCATAGGATAGGGCCTTGAGAGACACCCACATTCATTTGGAAGCATGCCCATTCAATACTATCTTCATTATACAGTTTGAAAGGAATGATTGGACTAGATCAAACAAGCGTCCAATTAAGCCATAGCCCTGTAGCTTGCATAGAAGGCCAGCATGCCAGACTCTGTCAAATGCTTTGGAGATACCTAGCTTTGCTGTTCTTATTGAGAGCCTGGTATATATACTCTGCGATGGTTGTTAGCATATCAGCAATAGACCTGGTGAAGCAGAAACCATACTGTTTATCAGAGAAGTGGCTGTGGGCTGTGAGATGTTGTACCATTTTGGCATTGATAATAGTCTCAAAAACTTTGCCAAAAATTGGTAGGAGGCTGATAGAGCAATAGTTAGAGGGGTTTGAGGATTCTCCAGAATTCTTAAATACAAGAACCACAGAGGAGGACTTCCAGCAGGCAGGAAAGCAGGAAGCAGAGAGGCAGTAGTTGTCGAGTTTGGAGAGGGCAGATGAGTGTTCTGGGGCACATTTCTTTAAGATAATGAATGGTATTCCATCACTTTCGCTCACCCCATTGGGGTCAAGCTTTGAAATTATGTAAGAGACCAGTGAGGGGATAATATGAATGTTACTCAGTCGAGTCTCTGTTCTAGGTGGGGATTCAGGTGCAGATACCCCACATGAATCAAATGAGTTGGTGGAGAATTTCCTTGCAAAGCGTTTGATCTTGTCAGCTGAAAATGTGAGCACCTCAAATTCTGTGGAACTCTGAAATAGAGTGGGGACACTTATTAAAATAGGCAAACGTAAAGAGGGATCTATAGCAATCTGGATCTTGGAAAGTAAGTAGTTTTTCTATGACAACCTGTGGTCATTAAATCACTTCTTTTACTAAGCAAATTTGGATTCTTGATATGGTTTAAAATGACAAGAGGCATAGATTACATTTTATTTCCATTGTAATGTTTGGATTTAGCTACGATATTCCAGATAATAATCGGGTTCTTATTGTTGTTTTTTAATTTCCCCTAATGTATGGATAAAGCAGTACTTTTGCTGTATTTACTGTTGTTTAAAGACAACATGTGGTTGTTAAATCTTATCTTCTACCTGTTAGAAGTACTTCTAAAGTAAAATTTAACATCATTATCGTCCGAATGAATTTGAGCTCTATAAACAATACTTTCGGACATGCACTGGCCGTTCAGTGGTCAGGTGTTATTTTTTCAGCAGTTGCAATTATTTTTTGAAGTGTAATTTTTGCTATTAGTTTGGTGATGGATGTTGTTTCTTCTTCTTCTTCTTCTATGTGCCCTGTCCCTTCAGCACGTAGGCGATCATGGATCTCCACGTCTCCCTATCCCTTGTGGCTCTTAGTATGTTTGCTCCTGTTGCTACTGGCAACCCCCGTTCCGTCATCCACCTGATCCGACCCTGCAAATATGTTATCCGCTGCCTTCCTCTGTCTCTCCTTCCTTCTATCTGTCCAGTCAGTATCAGGTTCTCCAGGCTCTCCTTCCTCATTGCATGTCCCAGGAACTTCAGTTGTCTCTTCCTGATGCTCAGCATCAATTTCCTTTTTGTTGACATTCTTTCTAACACTTCGTCGTTGCTATCATTATGTTGGGAAATATATTTATCTATGCTTTTAAAAAGTATTAAAATATTAAAATGAAGGGAGAAGAAAACTTTACTTATACTTTATTGACAATATTGATTTTTTATGAGAAATCAGTATTCTTCTTCTTCAGTGTGTCATGCCTCTTCAGGACATAGGTGATCATGGCTTTCCACATCTTTCTATCTCTGGTGGCTCTTAACACACTTTCTTCTGTTACCCCACCCAAACACCACTCTGCCATCTACCTGCTCAGGCCCATCAAATATGTTATTTACTACTTTCCCTGTCTCTCTTTCCCTCTAACCTGTGAGTATCAGATTCTCCAAGCCTTCCTTCCTCATCACATGTCCCAGGAACAAGTCATTTCATTGATAAGGAATTGTTCATCAAATAGTTTATTCATTATGCCAGTAATATATAAGGTAGGTTTTATTACTTTTATTATCAGTTTATTTGATAATATGAACATTTACGCTAAACTGAGGTTGAGGTTAGCTTATTGACAAACATCGCTCAGAAGTTAAGGTTTCTTTTTTAGAATTGTAAGGCAAAATGACTTTCAATTTTTAACAGTGATTTTGAGAATTTAGATGCTGTCGTATACATGCAAGTATATAGTAAAATTACATGTTATTAATGAGCGAGAACAACAGTAATCAAAAAAATAGTCGATAATTTTTGTCAATGCATTTAACTTTTTGAAAGCCAAAATTAACTAGAAAGAAAGAAGCTGGAAAAAGAATTCTACAAACAAAAAGTGCAAGAAGATAAGCTGTTAGCATAGAACTGGCCAATTGAAGTGTAAATTGATGTAACCATGCTGCCAATCTAGTACTGCACTTAAATTAATAAAGTGTAGTATAGTAAAGAATTTATCTGATCAATCACTATAAAACATTTATACAAAAGTCTCAGAGAAGCTACATTACAGCAGTGACGTTTGTTTCATTCAGCCGAGAATGTTGGTGAAATTAGTCACTTTTCTGGAGGTTCGTATCAGCCATGCTGATAGCTAACAGAAAGGTGTCTCTCAGATGATTAATAAAGAGAGGTTTTATTTTGAAGGCATTAAAATTAATAAAGGGGAAAGAAAACCCTCATTTCAAACCACTACTGTGTTGTGGCCATATCCAATCATGGAAAAGGCTTCAGGAGTAAACCTCACAATAAAATCCAAAGTTGGAGTCACTAAGTATTCAACTAGTTCTGGCAGCTCCTGTGATGACACTGGTACCAAAATAGTAATGACCCTGTCATTTGGTAAATTTTTTATTTGTTCCCCGAAGACCTTTACCCCTTCAAATCTTTCCAAAACATCCTTATTTCTGTGCGAATGTGAATGCTGAATTCAAATCGATAATTGTTTATTGATGAAACCTACCTTTTTTTTAAGTTAACGACCAGAAAAATATCGAACTTCTTGTCGCTGTTTATCTCTCCCCGTAACCACGCTTCAAAAATGTTATTCACTGCAAAATGACTTCAGTTCTGAAACCAAACAAATCGTGGAGTAATTGCTCAAAGGAAGTAAATAGGCCAAAATATGTATCCTACGCCTCAAGTCATTCAGCGGTGAATCAGATATGAGAACGGTGGTAAGGGGTGAGATATAGTACAATTTTTTCTGGTTGATAACATGAAAAAAGGTAGGTTTCTTCAATGAACAATTATCGATTTGAGTTCAGCATGTACATTTGCACAGAATTGATGGGGTAAAGGACTTTGGGGAACAAATCAAAAATTTACCTGTCATTCCTTTGGTCTAATCAGTGATGTGGAGATGGGGGACATGCTACATGGGCAACAGCCTGTCCTCCATGTTACATTGCCCAGGCTTGCATCCAACCATACACAACTGACAATGACAGTTACCGGTTCTAAGCTACTGCTTGATTGGCATAGAGCACAGCACCAGGGGTCATTCTTGTCAGTGGGAGAGACTCTCTAATCTCACTGGAGAGCTAACCCTGCCTGAAGCTGTGCAGCCCCAAGGTAGTAAGGTGTTATCCCATTATGGTCTACCTTTTCTATTGGGAGTGGAGATTAGGAGAGATTTGATAAGGGGACTGGAACATTCCCCAGGCAACATGAAATTTCAAATGAAACCAGCCCTAAAACTGGGCTGTTGAAACATCCGGGCAATGCTGACCGGCTTATCTGAAGATCTCCAGGATATCAGTGACTCCAGGAAAACTGCATTTATCAATGACAAGCTCAAGGGACTTCATGTGGACATTGCTACACTGCAAGAAACACGATCAAGCATTGGCTTTTACAGGCACAAAGGCTGATGTTTCAGCCAAGCAGATGACTAGCCTTGACTGAAGAGGCCTTCTTCTTCTTCTATGTGCCCTGTCCCTTCAGGAAGTAGGCGATCATGAATCTCCACGTCTCCCTATCCCTTGTGGCTCTTAGTATATTTGCTCCTGTTGCTCCTGGCAACCCCCGTTCCGTCATCCACCTGATCCGACCCTGCAAATATGTTATCCGCTGCCTTCCTCTGTCTCTCCTTCCTTCTATCTGACCAGTCAGTATCAGGTTCTCCAGGCTCTCTTTCCCCATTGCATGTCCCAGGAACTTCAGTTGTCTCTTCCTGATGCTCAATTGAAACCAGCCCTAAAACTGGGCTGTTGAAACATCCGGGCAATGCTGACCGGCTTATCTGAAGATTCCCAGGATATCAGTGACTCCAGGAAAACTGCATTTATCAATGACAAGCTCAAGGGGCTTCATGTGGACATTGCTACACTTCAAGAAACACGATCAAGCATTGGCTTTTACAGGCATAAAGGCTGATGTTTCAGCCAATCAGATGACTAGCCATAGTCAGCCTTGACTGAAGAGGCCTACAAACCCAAACCAATAAGTCATTCTTTGTTCAACTTAATAGATTTTAAACCATTTTTGAGATAAGCTGCTAATTTGAACTTATCAAACTGATTAGAAAAAATGATAAAAAAATTTTTACTTAATTACTTAATTAATCAAATGATTTAATTTTTCAAATTAAAAGATAACCAATACTATGTGATTGTTATGCTACCTTTTTTGGACTACTATTTTTATCTTAGATGTGTGTTGTGGTGCAGTAGATATCAAATTAGAACAAGAAATCAGAGGTCCAAGTTCAAATTCCAGTTGATATTTGTTGCATTCACTTATGCGCAAACACCTTTGGTAAAGGTATTAATCCATGTCTTCCTTCCAGCTATGAGTTTAATAGCTGGACAGATTGGGTTTTATAGCCTTGGTTGGTAACCAGTCAACCACAGAAAGTAATGGCAACCTACTGTGGGAAAATCTTCTGTCCTGTCAGTCATGTCTCTTTCGAGACATGATCGCTCAATCGTGTATCATGTATGGCACATAACTGACTGATTGATCTTTACCTTGGTTGTTACAGTGACGATGTTTTGGCTCATTTAACCCACTCTCATTTTCTGCAAGACATTGGGTTAAAAATCAAGAGTAACTTGATAGATAAACAGATTAATCAGCCTGCTCAAATGCTGCAAAACATTGCATTTGTAATCTGTGTATGTATGTAGTGAGAAACTTGCTCAATATTTTCATAATTTGTTTTTTAAAAAACTAAAAAAAAACAAACTGATAGAACCTTGGATTAGCACCACCATTTTCAACATAACCATGTCAATGGTACCCCAGGCAAGTTTTTCTTTCTTTGGTTACAGTTTTTATTACTTGACTCTATTTTCTGGTTTCTTTCCTACGCACTGATATCTTATTATGAATAAACATTTTTTCTGTAAATGTGATAGGCTTAAAAGTAGTCATTTCCATCAGCCTGTATTTGAATGCAAAAATAAAATCTAAGCAAATTAAAATGAATCCTGCACATATATAAATCTACCATCTGCCTGTGCATTGAATACTGCTACCATATCTGGTCGGGTGCCCCTGCTATCCACCTAGGGGTCCTTGACAAAATCCAACAAAGAATCTGTAATGTGATAGATCCTGACTTGGCAGCTCAGATACAGTCACTTTCTCACCAGTGTAATGTGGATTCCCTGTGTCTCTTCTACAAATACTTTCACGGCTTCTGCTCCAATGAACTTAGCACTCTGGTGCCCCCTATATATGAATTTATTCAAGCCGCAAAATTAACAACTAGGTCCCATCCTTTTACTGTGAAACCAATAAAATGTAAACGTAAATTCTACTCCAGCAGCTTCTTTTCTCAGACTTCCCACCTGTGGAATTCTCTTCTGTTTACTTGCTTTCCTGACAGCTACAATCTCCAAGTATTTAAACGTTAAGTCAATAGTCATCTCTTATCATCCTTGCATCCTCTCTCTCTCATGCTTCTTTCTCCATCCACTTCACTCTCATCAGTATTCTCATCATTCTCTTATCCACTTCCTAACACCCCCTATAACCTGTCACTCTTTCTCTTAAATTTGCTCCTAATGAACCCCCTGAAAACCAGTGGCAGTAAACTGCCTTGCTTGGGGCAATTTTAATAAAAAAAAGAAATTCTGTAGATGTCGGTTAAGTATTTCAAGATTTGAGACATTGTATGAGATTGTAACAAAACTATTATGTTTTTCACTTGATGCTTTCCTTGTGTTCATGCCTCTGATGACTTTTAAAATAAATTTGAGACACACTCAACATTCCCCATCCAGATCAAGGAATAACACTCATTGTGAAAGCTGCAGGTGTTTAGTGATCTGTCCTGTAGATGGTCAATGCATGATCTCGCAAAAATTGTAATGTATTTGATGTAAAACACCCAACCATTTGGTACGGTCAGAAGCCATTTTTTAAAAATATAACAGAGAAATGTCAATAGAATTTAGGTTTTTGCTTAACTTTATCCTTGGACATTAACAAGTCTCTTCCAACTTTCCAAGAAATGTCATACAGTTGTCTGTATTTTCCGTGTGTTTTCATCACTTAGACAGAACTCAAAAGCCCAGGAAGGCAGTGCACCTAGGAGAAGTAAAGACCTGATTTTAAACCTTCGCTGCTTTGCAATCATAACCAGATACAAAAAAAGATTATAGAATTAAATTGAAGCCCAGAGTAGAGCTCTGAAGGCGGTTGGTTTTCAACAATGGCAACTTTCAGCCAACTTCTGCAGGCAAGCGATCCCCAAATAAAATGCCCTGTATTCTTTTGGGTCTTGTCGGTACAACTGAGTGAGATGAGGGCATGTGGTCTAGAACATTGCCTAGGCCTTCAGTTTGGAGTGCTCACTCCAGTTTCACAACCAATGGACTGAATTTTGACCAGATAGGATGATACTTGTTATCCTGCAAGATAAACAAATCCATTTTGCTATAAAGAAAATTCAGATTTTGATTCAGAATATAATTAGATGTTTTATTGTTTCTATTAATTAACAATTGTAAAAAGTATCGAAAATTTCTTTTTTCATAAATACTATGTCAAATTTACTTTTGTCAGTTTAAATTCAATTTTATATTTTATAGTTGCTTGATTTTGTTTTTCAAGTTGGCTTATATTTAGTAAAACTGGAACATTGACCTTCTAATCATGTACAAAAAAAGACATTCAGCAAAAATTAAGTTTTATATATGCGTTTCCTATGACTTAGGGATTAGCAGCTATGAGTGAAACTGAATCAGTCAAGTTTCAATCCTGACCAGAAGCAAGTAGATGTGTAGCCACACTTATGAGCTGTGATACAGCAAAACAGGCTTGTATTTGGATGTCAAATATATATATATATATGTATATATATAGTTATGTTTGTGACACTGATGAGCTGTGATACAGCAAAACAGGCTTGTATTTAGATGTCAAATACATATATACATATATATATATATATATATATATATATATATATATATATATATTCACATATAGTTATGTTTGTGTGAGCCCCGATGGGTGAGCACACATGTGTCTGTGTCTCTGTATATGTCAATGGGTGTACAGGTATGTATATTTGTCTGCGTTTATGTGAGAGACATTACGACGGCAAATTTTCCTCCCATGTCCACAAAAATACACAAATACATGCAGCTCTACATATGTCCAAAATTTTTATAGAATTAATCAGTTTGTCTGAAGATCACAAAAGCTTAAAATCCAGGGTCGCAAACTCACACCTATCTAACTGAATATATATATATATTTTTTTAATCATATCACACCGAGCAAGGCGGTAACGCCACTAATGTGCAGGTGTCTACGTAATAGTGAAAAGATTGGAAAAGAGAAAGCTGGAAACCACATCCTAAACAGGGAACAAGGGATGAGCCTCTTAACCTGTTCAATAGACGTGGGTGGAGTGTGAACCGGGCGACAGATAGATCTATGAATATCTTTGCAAAATCGAAACATTAATCAGATATTATCCTTTCAAAACCCAACATCAAATTTAAACTCAAGTATCACCTCAACCAGAAGGCTTATGCATATAATACATATTATGTACATATATATATATATATATATATATATATATAACATGTATATATATATATATGAATGTATATATATAATGTTCAAACAAATCATTTCAAATTGTTTGTTGTCTATAACCAGTTTCATTAATCTTTGTTAATTTTTGTAATATATATATATTTTCTAAACATCTATTATTAAATATAAGAGACAATGTATGTCTATGTTTAATCATGAGCTGTTCTAAACATCATATTTTCACTTTAATTTCATTTGAAATTAAGACCAAAATTCTTCAACATTTGGATACTTTTTTATTAGGTTGGTTCTAAGCTTTCAGCTCGCATGAGCCATCTTCAGAGAAGTTACAGGGATGTTAACATAAACACATCTACTATCAAAGAGGATTTTATCTTGTGTTGACATAAAACTTTGTTAAGCAATGAAAACAACCACCAAATAGCAAATGCAGCTCATAAATTTGTAATGCAGTTCTTTACACCGCACAAGAGCCCAAAATGTTAAAAGAACCATATATTTAAATGCAATATAATATGTTATGATCAGATTTAAGCGTAATTTTATTAAGTGTGGGTTGCTTTAATTTAATGTAGATGGCCTCTAATATCTGAAGGTTCTTTTTACTATGGGTATGAGTGAGTATTATTGTATTGTTGACTAAAATCTATCTGATATTATCTACATGACTATGTTTTTCTAAGAAATGTTGTTTAATTGAACACTGATCAGAAAGTGAAAGCTTAGAACCAACTTAATAAAAAATTAACCAAATGTTGAAGAATTTTTGTCTTTATTTTCACCTGAAATTAAATCAAAAATGCAATGTTTATAACGGCTCATGATTAAACATAATAGACATTCATTGTCTCTTATATATTTCTACATATAAAAATCCAAAATTTACATGATTTTATGATCATTTCAGCAAATTGAATTCGCTTCAACAGCAATCTTTAATATTATGGAAAATTCAAAAATTTGTTTGAGTGTGTTTGTGTAGGTAAAGCTACTGAATGTATGATTGTAAGTAATATGTAATAATTAAATTTAAATTTTGTTTCTGAGCTTTTTGGAAAGTGTTTGTTGATAAACACTTTCCAAAAAGCTCAGAATTAAACAAAATTTTCAATAAAAATTCAACTGAACTGACTAATAGCTGTACTTTATGTACTTAGAAAATTACATAAGGAAACAAAACACCACAAACTTAAATAACAATGTCTAAAACAACATCATTAACAAGGAATGTAACTATAGGGAGAAAACAAATGTCCACTTAGCGGGTGTTGTAATGCAAAAAGGATTATTTTCAAAGCAGAGGTACATGACATAAATGGTCAAAGTAAAATATATTTAGGATCTACAAAAGACAGTTTTAAAGTTAGATGGAATAACCATAAGATTACATTTAAACTGCACCGGTTCTCGCTCGATCACCGAAGTTAAGCAACGTTGAGCCTGTCAGTACTACCTGTCAGTAGTACGTCAGTAGCCTGTCAGTAGCCTGTCAGTACTACGTAGCCTGTCAGTACTACGTAGCCTGTCAGTACTACAGTAGCCTGTCAGTACTACGTAGCCTGTCAGTACTACGTAGCCTGTCAGTACTACAGTAGCCTGTCAGTACTACGTAGCCTGTCAGTACTACGTAGCCTGTCAGTACTACAGGCTACCTGTCAGTAGCCTGTCAGTACTACGTTGAGCCTGTCAGTCTACTGTCAGTAGATGGGTGACAGCTTGGTAAGTGTTTAGTGACGGATGTACGGTATGGTGCAGTGGATAGTGAGCTGAATTTGAATTCCACTTGAATGCCCTGCATTCACTTAAGCACTGGTACCCTTGGGAAAGGTATTAATCCATCGCTTCCCTCCAGTTATGGGTTAAATAACAAGGGTAGGACTTGGGGACCCTGCCCTTAAAAACAAATCCTAATGAAACTTGGTACTCGAAAAGAAAAAAGTATTACTAGACACAAAACTTATATAAAAACAGCAATAAATTTTTGAAAAGGAAAAGGTATTACCAGCAATAAATAAATAAAATTTAGTTGGCAGTAAATGACCCACCGAGGTTGATATGCCATGAAACAAAAACAATCAACCAACCAACATTTAAACTGAAACTGGCTAGCCACATGTGGAAATTAAAGTATGGAAAAGACCCTGATATTACTTGGAGCATAATAAAAAACAGTCAAATCTTACAATGGTGGTAAAATATGAAGATTGAGCCATTTTTTACGGCTTTGCATGAAAATATGTTTTTAGATTGTAAGAATGTTTTTGAATGGTTTCGTGATATATCCATAGATGGAAAAGAAGAGGTGAATAGTGAATTCATACCTCATCAGAATTTGATAAACAAATAAAGAAATGTGGATATAAAGTGGGGGATCAATTCTATATAACAATCAATATATAATCTGAGCCCTCTCTTTGTGATCATAGTAGTTTCTATACATTTATAATTCAGAGAACATCAGTAAATCTAAGGGACTTGAATTTAGGCTTGTGTTGCTAACCAGTATTGATTGATTGATTCGTTTTTTATAGTTTATCAACCCTTTGCAGGTTATTTAAAGTAAGAAAATATTTATAGAGTGTAAATTTTTTTCTTTTTTTTTTTAAGATAATAATGGTTTAGTGATACAAGTTTTACTAATTAACCCATAGCTGGGAGTAGAAGAGATCGATTCATATATTTCCCAAGGATATTTGGGCGTAAGTGATTACAATAAGCAGCAATTGAAACTCAGCTCACTGATTAAGAATTTGGTTCGTTATCTATTACACCAGCCATGCATCCAAGCTTACAATACTTGATATTCTCAAGTGGTTACCCATCTAGGTAATGACCAGACTTGACATGACTAATTTTAATGAACGTACAGGAACCAATGTTTCAACGTGATATGGTCATAAGCTGCACATTCTTTTATGACACAGTTTTGATCGAAGACTCAGAAAGCAAACTTATTTTTCATTCAGTCAGTTAAGTACAATATGTGATACACGCTTGGGTGATCATGTCCCAAAAGAGACATGACCGACTGAGCAGTAGGTTGCCATTACTTTCTGTGGTAGACTGGTTGCTGACCAAGGCTATAGAATCCTAGCTGTCTTGCTATTTAACCAACAACTGTAGGGAGAAGTGACGGATTAATACCTTTTCCCAAGTGTATTTGCATGTAAGTGAATGCAACGAATTTGACTGGAATTCAAGCTCAGATTTCTTGTTTCGATTCGATATCCACTGCACCACAACTTACATCCTGTTTTTCATTACTTGACTGCATCTTTTACTTTCTTTATGACATGCTGAGATCTGAATAAACCTTTTTCAGTAAACATGAAACGTATATTAGCAAACCTTTCCGTCAACATGTATTAGTGTTGAAAATAAAATACAATCGAAAAATCCAAGTGAATTGAAATAAAATTCTATAGATGTCAGTATTTCAAGGTAGGAAATATCATATGGTTGTGTTTCTCAACCTTTTTAAGCAATGGCACACCTAAGAGCAAATTAAAATATCACAACACCCACAGCAATATTTTAAAGGCTGTACATTTAAATGTTATAAAATAAAATCATAGATTTGAAAAACACACACACACACACACACACACACACACACACAAAAATATGAAGTGACTTTATTTCAGTGTTTCTATTCAACTATTTGTGCAGCTTATTTAGTGTGAAATATTCTTGGTTGGCAACCAGTCTAAGAGAATATCAACTTTGAATTCAAAACCAGTTGGGTATAGAGCTAAGAACTCCACTCTGTATTTATCACTGTAAAACATATTTTAACTCAGTGTTTCTCAACCTTTTTAACTAATGGCACACCTAGGAACAAATGAAAATATCACAGCACCCATATCGAAATTTCTAAATGTTATGAAATGAAAATTTTTTTTTTTACATACACACAAAAATATGAAGTGACTTTATTTCAATGTTTCTATTCAATTATTTGTGCAGCTTATTTAGTGTGAAACTATTTTCTGGCATCTTTCTGCGATTTCTTCAATGTTTAGTTGAATGCGTGGTAATAGTTTGCGGTATTCTAGTGTGCCACAGCACAGTGATTAAGAACCATTTGGCTAAAATGTCTTCTTTTTCTGTTTATAATTATTTAGTGACGGTTACAGATTTACTCGTATTGAAATTTTTGCTTTTATATTTCTTTACCTTAAATGTCTTTAATGTAACTTGTTAAAGTAAAGTTCTTTATAAAAGTTTTTTTTTAAAATTGAATTTCTCCATGTCATAAAAACAGTTATCTTTATTACGTTATTGTTCTTATGAAAACAGATTTTGCTATGGGTGCATTGTCCTCACCCTGGCAAATAAAAGTAGATACAATTTTTGAATTTGCTAGGCCAGTGTTTTTCAACCTTAAGCAACGAAACACTTGAGAGTAATTAAAAAATATCATGGCAAATTTTTAAAGGACATACATTTAAATGTTATGAAATGAATACTGCTGCCATATCTGGTCGGGTGCCCCTGCTATTCTTCTCGGGGTTCTTGACAAAATACAATGGTCAATCTGTAATGTGATCGATCCAACTTGGCAGACTCGCTGCAGTCACTCTCTCACTGGTGTGACATGGCTTCCTGTGCTTCTTCTATAAATGCTTTCACGGCTTCTACTCTGATGTACTTAGATCACTGGTGCCCCCTAGGTATGAATTGGCACGAGATACTAGATTAGCAACTAGGTCCCACCCTTTTACAGTGAAACCAATAAAATGTAACCAAAATTTCTACTCCAACTTCCCGCCAGTGGAATGTCCTTCCACCTACATGCTTCCCCGACAGCTACAACCTCCAGGAGTTTAAATGTAAGGTCAATAGACACCTTCTAACACACTAACTCACATCCATTCTCTCAGACACTCTTCCCATCTACCCAACCCTCATCCTTGGTATCCTTACCCATCTATCACCTTCCTTCTGATATTTCCTATATCTAACCACTATTTCTCATCACTCTCCCCTATGTAACCCCCTGCGCAATACTGGCAGTGGAATGCCTTGCTTGGTGTGAAATAATTAAAAAAAAAAATATGAAATAAAAGCATGTATTTTGTGGTACAGTGGATATCGGCTCGGAACGAGAAACCGGGGAGCTGAGTTCGAATTCCAGCTGAATCCATTGTATTCACTTACGCGCAAATACCCTTGGGAAAGGTATTAATCCGTCTCTTCCTTCCAGTTATGGGTTAAATAGCAGGACAGATTGGGTTCTATATCCTTGGTCAGCAACCAGTCTACCGCAGAAAGCAATGGCAACCTACTGCGGGATAATCTTCTGCCCAGTCAGTCATGTCTCTTTCGAGACATGATCGCCCAAGCGTGTATCACGTATGGCACCTAAACTGACTGACTGACACACAAAAATAGGAATTTACTTTATTTAATGTTTCTATTCAACTATTTGTGCAGTTTATTTAGTGTGAAACGTCAGCCTGGTGTTTTTTTTTTTTTTTTTTTTTTGCAATTTCTTCAATGTTTGGTTGAATGTGCGATAAACAGACCTTCATTTCTTCTTCAGCTGACTATATTTTTGCGGCACTGTAATTGAGAATTATTGCCATACAGGATGGTAACTAAACAAGTAACTCTTCATTGCCATAATTGATTTGCTAGAATTAATTTTCTTTTTACAAGATTTGCATTCAATCCTCACGGTAATTGTTATCAATGTTTTTTAATTAATTTTTCAATTTTTTTTTCCATAATAATGTTCACTGCAGCAAAGTCATACCTAATCAGAATTTGATAAACAAACAAGAAATTATTTGGATACAAAATGGGGGATAAACTCTATATTACAACCAATACATAAACTGATTCCTCACTTTGTGGTCACTGTAGTGTCTATACATTTATATTCCAGAAAACCTAAGTAAATCTAAAAGACATGCCTTTGTAGGTAATCAGTATTTGATTGATTGATTCTACTTGAAGTTGAGGGTTACAGAGGAAGAGACAGTTTAAGGGGTGTTATGTGTTTGACGGATAAAAAGCAGAAAAGGCTTACCAGTATCCAAGGGGATGTTTGACCTGTGAGGAGACTTTAAGATGAACAGTAGAATCAGTAACAAATACTTGTGAGTGACATATTTATTTCCCTTCTTCTCTTTTCCGGAAGTGTTGCCCTACAGAGCTCTTTACCCTAAGGGAGTTAATTATATAAACATTGTTTATGAAGTTAAAGAGATCTAACTATGCAAATAATGACTGCTTAATATAATGTTTGTATGTATATGTATGATGTGCATTGTGGTGCATTGGATATTGACTCGAAATGAGAAATCGGGGTGCCGAGTTCAAATTCCAGCTGAATTCATTACCTTCACTTACACGCAAATACCCTTGGGAAAGGTATTAATCCATCTATTCCTTCCAGTTATGGGTTAAATAACAGGACAGATTGGGTTCTATAGCCTTGGTAGGCAACCAGTCTACCACAGAAAGCGATGGCAACCTACTGCGGGATAATCTTCTACCCAGTCAGTCATGTCTCTTTCGAGACATGATCGCACAAGCATGTATCACATATAGCACTTGACTGTATGCATATACAACAAGGGATATATGTGGAGAAAAATGACGGTTACTTCTAAACCGGAACAGGTTAAGATTGTAGTGATTTAGAAAGCATCCTCTTGGAAGTCGTTTCGACAATGAAGAAAATTGTGGGAAGCAGCTGCTTAAATGGAAATTAGGTCTCACAAATGAAATACACTATAATGTGAATAGCATGCCAGTTCTTGAATGTCGTTTGAACAATTTCAATGGAAATAGTAATAAAGAAGTGGCTTGCAAAATTTCAAAAAAAGAAATGTAGGGTGAAAACTAATATGTCACCCAAAAGGACATAGAGATGCTTTTAGACTCTATCGAGACTGGTAAGGGAAGATTGAATAGCTCCTGTTTATATATGGCAGCAATACTCCATTCTTAATCTGTTATGCTCTTATGCGATCAACAAAGTTAAACAAGAAACAGTTTTGTATCCGAACATAAACAAAGCAATTTGTAAAGAAGATCAACAAAATTTTTATTTATTAATCCAACAGAGTTTTATTAATTACTGAAACAATATTTATAGGTGATATGCGCATTTGAGTAGAGATTCTATTTGTTTATTTGACTGTACATTCATTTGTTTTCAAAATTTTTTTTTCATAATCATATTACCCCAAACAAGGTAGTTTACTGCCACTGGTGCGCAGGGGGTTACATAGTAGGAAAGTTATGAGAAAGAGTGACTGGTTATAAGTTGTGTCAGGAAGTGACTAAGAGAAGGCTGATGGTGTCCATAAAGTGAGGGATCAATTTATATATTGATTGTAATATAAAATTGATCCCTCACTTTAGATTTTTTTATTTGTTTTATTTTTCTTTTTTCTTTATAATCATATCGCCCCAAGCAAGGCAGTTTACTGCCACTGGTGTGCGGGGTTACATAGGAGGAAAGTTATGAGAAAGAGGGACAGGTTTTAGTGGGTGTCAGGAAGTGGGTAAGAGAAGGATGACAATCCTGATATAAGTGGAGTGGTAGGAGAAATGAGAATCAGAGAGACAATGCAAGTCAGTGAGATAGGATAATTTTATCTACGTTCCTTGTTGTTTGTCCATATGCAGCGACAATATATAACTTAACTAGTTCAACACTAAAAGGGTGAAACTTATTTGTCAAGCTAGTAGCACTATTTAAATTCATGCAGTTTTTGGGTAGGGAGAAGATTATTGGAATAGTTTCTATGAAAATATTTGTAGAAAAGACAGAGGGTAGTCATATCACATCAGTGAGAAAGTTCTGAAGTTGAGATGCCAGATCATGATCAATTACATTGCAGATCCTTGGTTAAATTTTGTAAGCATTATATAGCAGGGTGCACTGAAATTCTAATGTGCATAAATGCACTATCACTGCATGTACAATGTTTGTATATACCATTTAAAGGAGAGTGAATATTTCATATTACCTGTTTTTCTGATTTCGTATCTCGACCAGGATTTATTCTGAAATTTTTTTTTTAAACTTGTATTCATTAGTGTTATAATCTTTAGTCTTTGTCTAAGATATTCGCCTCGCCCCGCTCACATTCCACACAGTTTCATGAAAAGAGCAAACTTTATTGTTTATGTAAGTCAGGAGGTACGCACGGTTTTCTATAGATGTAAATTGTGCAGCTCGCAAAATTTTCTACGAGGAATCATGAGAACAATACGCGTTAATTGTACCGGCTTTTGTTTTCAATTTTGCTTTTGAAGTCCGATTCTCGCGTCTATTCTTCCTTTAAACACTTCTCGGATTCTTTTACTCATTGCGATCTACGACTGCCCCTGACACTCTCTTCTGTTATTCATTGGGATACTTTTCTCTCTCTCCCTCTCTCTTTCACTTCCCCCTACCTCTTCCTCATCTTATTTTATGTGTGGAGGGAGGGGTAAGATAGAGGTGATAGTTTGTTACTCAGTATTAAACAATATATTTGTATGTATTGTATCTACACTCTTCTCATTTCTGAATGTACATTTATATGCATGTATATATATATAATTATGCATTTTTGTAGAGTGTATTGTATATTTTCATCACAGATCTCGGGCTGTCTATGCTCATATATACACATAATTTACATACATATTGAAAATTCACTACATATATATATATATATATATATATATGAATAGTGTGTTTATTAGTGTATGTTTATATATATATATATATATATATATATAGTGTCTGTTCATGTGTGTGTATATATATATATATATAATATATATAGTGCATGTTTATATATACATATATATATATATATATATATATATAAACATACACTATACATTGTATATTTATAAAAATACACTAGATATAAGATATATTATATAGATATATATACACTATATATATATGCATAAATGTATATGTATATATATAAACAGACACTATAATAAATAAATATATGCAATAAATCCAGCTGAAGAGAACCAACAATTTTGCAATTCTGGGTTCTCCGGCATTTACTTTTTTGATAAAAGTGCTCAATACAGCAAATATTACAGAGCATAATATAATATAATATATATATATATATATATATATATATATATATATATGTTGGAGAGCATAATATAAATGACATATATATATAAACATTTTGTTTGATGGTTAAATTGTCACCATTTTATATTTTTAATTTCATGCATTCACTCAATAATATCAACTATAAACATGCTAGCAACATACTTACCATGTTCAGAACATAAAACATACATGCAACTTTATAGACATGCATAACACTACATATATTCATATACACATAAAAAAGAAAGCCATCTTTGATAATGGCTAAAAGTATAGCCGAAAGCACTCATATAAGAAAAACATTTTTATATAATTTACGTTCTGAAAAGAAAAGAGTATCATAAGTTCACATGAAAAATTACAAAAAAAACTTAAAAATAATACCTTGTCTGTCATTTTTAATGAAACCTGCATATATATAAATAAGATATATTTAAAAAAAAAAAATCATTCTTGATATTGGTTAAAAGAACAATAGTAAGCACTTGGACATAAATAACATTAAGACAGTTGTTATGTACTTTATGATCAGAAAAGAAAAATATAATAAAAAATAAATCTCAGTACCTTGCTAGCTTTATTTAATGAAACTTGTATAAAAGAGGGACTGCTGCCCAAATGCACAAACTTATATATATATATATATATATATATATATATATATATATATATATATTACAAAAGAGTGAAAGAACATGTAGCATGTTCAAGCATTTACTTTTATAAAGAGTGCTCAATACAAAGTAGAGCTTAATATTATCATTTTCTTATTACAATGGTTTATAAAAGCATAATATCACCACACAAAAACAGGTGATATGTTAATATGTTAATATAAATGATGAAAATGATTTATTTTTAAAATATAAGATGAATTCATGGTTATTAAGAAAATTAAGGAGTGAAAGTTAGAGGAAATGCTTTAGGTGTATCAATATTGTTCAATCAAAATTGAGAATTATGTAATCATGGAGATTTAACATTTGGGTCATGAAAGTGGGCAGGATAGCTTGGATCTAGACATGTCACTTTTTAATTTTGTCTGGGTGAGATAAATAGTGGGACCATAAATTTTTAAAAAGGGTAGACAATAATTTTAATCAGGACGTTGGATTTTATTTTTTTTTATTAAACAATAGTTTTTTTTACTACTATCTATGAGTAAAGGGGATAAAATATTTAGGTCAGAATAAGGATTAAATAATTATGATATACTTAGTTATATTGTATTAAGAACAACAATTAAGTATTGTGTGGGTCATTTATTTTATTATTTTCATTTTTTTATTTCTGTTAGAGTATAAGTTATAAATGAAACGTTGCAATTGATTAAATTTTAAAGAAAATCATTTTGTAAGTTGCATAGTGGAACCACACAATACTTAAATAGGTAAATAAGTTTTAACAAGTTACTTCATGAGTAAAAGTGCTGAAATATTTATGTTATAAATATGATTAAATAATTATGCTATATTAAAGTATATTGGTACTCCTTAATTTTCTAAATAACCATGAATTCATCTTATATTTTTAAAATAAATCATTTTTACCATTTATTTTAACATATCACCTGAAGAGGAACAGTTTTGTTCTGAAACATCGATATTTTTGTGTAATGATATTATGTTTTATAAACAATTGTAACAAGAAAATTACAATATACATACAGATATATATATATATATATATATATATATATATATAACTGTAAATTTGTCGTTGAACACATCTCAAAAAACCCACCGAGTAAAAACGCAGAGGAGAAAAAAATAGGAAACAAAAAAGAAACTCTTATATATATATATATATATATATATATATATATATAGTGAATATGAGAACTCTAAGAGTCTGATTTTGATTTTTTTTTTTTAATCATACCACCAACCACAAGCAAGATGTGACTGACCCTAGTATGTAGGGGGTGAGGAGAGAGAGAGAGGGAGGAAAAAATGTTATAGGGTTTTTGAAGAAAGGATAAAGCTTGATGAAATTCAGAGAGATAGAAGATGTCAATTGACATTGCAATGAAAATTTTGGAGGTTATAACTATCAGGAAAGCAAGTAAAGGGTAAGGAGTTGCACAAGCGGGAAGTGTGCGTGGCATTTAGCACGCTTTCTCTGTTAAATCACGCAACCCCGTTCTGTCATCCATCTACTCAGGCCCTTCAAATATGTTATCTGCTGCTTTCCCCTGTCTCTTTTGCCCTCTATCTGGCCTGTTTGTATCAGATTCTCAAAGCCCTCTTTCTTCATTGCATGTCCCAGGAACTTTAGCTGTCTCTTCCTGATGCTCAGTATTAATTTCATTTTCGTTTCCATCCTTTCCAAAACCTCATCATTGCTCACATGCTCGATACAGGATATCTACAGGATATCTACAGCATCCTTCTGTAGAATCACATTTCTGTTGCTTCAAGTTTCTTCTTCATCTTAGATGATATTATCTAGCATTCACTGCACATAGCAATCCAATACTCTTTTCTTTGTTTCTAGCAAAATTTTCCTGTCTCTTATTACTTTACTTATTACTTTACTTATTAAATTTTCCTGTCTCTTATTACTTTACTTATTACTTTATTACTTATTAAATTTTCCTGTCTCTTATTACTTTACTTATTACTTTACTTATTAAATTTTCCTGTCTCTTATTACTTTACTTATTACTTACTTATTAAATTTTCCTGTCTCTTATTACTTTACTTATTACTTTACTTATTACTTTACTTATTACTTTACTTATTAAATTTTCCTGTCTCTTATTACTTTACTTATTACTTTACTTATTACTTTACTTATTAAATTTTCCTGTCTCTTATTACTTTACTTATTACTTTACTTATTAAATTTTCCTGTCTCTTATTACTTTACTTATTACTTTACTTATTACTTTACTTATTAAATTTTTCCTGTCTCTTATTACTTTACTTATTACTTTACTTATTAAATTTTCCTGTCTCTTATTACTTTACTTATTACTTTACTTATTACTTTACTTATTAAATTTTCCTGTCTCTTATTACTTTACTTATTACTTTACTTATTAAATTTTCCTGTCTCTTATTACTTTACTTATTACTTTATATTACTTTACTTATTAAAATTTTTCCTGTCTCTTATTACTTTACTTATTACTTTACTTATTAAATTTTCCTGTCTCTTATTACTTTACTTATTACTTTACTTATTACTTTACTTATTACTTTACTTATTAAATTTTCCTGTCTCTTATTACTTTACTTATTACTTTACTTATTAAATTTTCCTGTCTCTTATTACTTTACTTATTACTTTACTTATTAAATTTTCCTGTCTCTTATTACTTTACTTATTACTTTACTTATTACTTTACTTATTAAATTTTCCTGTCTCTTATTACTTTACTTATTACTTTACTTATTAAATTTTCCTGTCTCTTATTACTTTACTTATTACTTTACTTATTAAATTTTCCTGTCTCTTATTACTTTACTTATTACTTTACTTATTACTTTACTTATTAAATTTTCCTGTCTCTTATTACTTTACTTATTACTTTACTTATTAAATTTTCCTGTCTCTTATTACTTTACTTATTACTTTACTTATTACTTTACTTATTAAATTTTCCTGTCTCTTATTACTTTACTTATTACTTTACTTATTACTTTATTTATTACTTTACTTATTAAATTTTCCTGTCTCTTATTACTTTACTTATTACTTTACTTATTACTTTACTTATTAAATTTTCCTGTCTCTTATTACTTTACTTATTACTTTACTTATTAAATTTTCCTGTCTCTTATTACTTTACTTATTATTACTTTACTTATTACTTTACTTATTAAATTTTCCTGTCTCTTATTACTTTACTTATTACTTTACTTATTAAATTTTCCTGTCTCTTATTACTTTACTTATTACTTTACTTATTACTTTACTTATTAAATTTTCCTGTCTCTTATTACTTTACTTATTACTTTACTTATTAAATTTTCCTGTCTCTTATTACTTTACTTATTACTTTACTTATTAAATTTTCATGTCTCTTATTACTTTACTTATTACTTTACTTATTACTTTACTTATTAAATTTTCCTGTCTCTTATTACTTTACTTATTACTTTACTTATTAAATTTTCCTGTCTCTTATTACTTTACTTATTACTTTACTTATTACTTTACTTATTAAATTTTCCTGTCTCTTATTACTTTTGGAATGCATTCTTCGCCATGCGAATTCACCTTCAGATCTCTGTGTTGTACTTTCTGTCTTCTGTTAGAACACTTCCCAGATATTCAAACTTCTGTACCTGCTTGATTTTAGTATCCCCCACCTGTATTTGGCATTTGGGGCTGCACTATATCGCTAAAGGCACTAGAAAAATGGTCAGCTCCTTGTAAGGTTTCAGTAAATACGACACTGCTTCTTCTATCCTCTACCTTTACATGGGTCAGAAAATGGAAAATGGATTAATTTTTTTTTTTTTTTTTTAATCATCTCACCCCAAGCAAGGCATTCCACTGCCACTATTGCGCATGGGGCTACATAGGAGAAGGTAAAGAGAAGGAGTGGTTAGACATAGGGAATGTCAGGAGGAAGGTGACAGATGAGTAAGGATAGCAAGGATGAGGGTTGGGCAGATGGGAAGAGTGTTTGATAGAATGGGAGCAGGTTAGTGTGTTAGGAGGTGTCTATTGACCTTACATTTAAACTCCTGGAGATTGTAGCCATCGGGGAAGCAATTGTTTGGAAGAGAATTCCACAGTCGGGAAGTGTGGGGAAAGAAACTGTTGGAGTAGAAGTTATGGCTGCATTTTATCGGTTTCACTGTAAAAGGGTGGCATCTAGTTGCTAATCTAGTATCTCGTTCAAATTCGTATTTAGGGGGCACTAGTGATCTAAGTTCATCGGAGCAGAAGCCGTGAAAGTATTTATAGACATATAATGTGGTCAAATGTGGGCAGGAACTACCTAGTCTTCACTTTTCACTTTCAAAACTGTTCAAAAGTGTCTCCACGTCTTTGTAGGTGACAAATTATTTTCTAACCTACAACCCCTTTCCTTACAGATGAAAAATTGCAAGCATCTATCTGCTCTATCATTATTTTCATAAAAATGTTCAGATGAAGTACATTCCTTACCCACATTGGTTCATGCCTTTACAGCTAAAACTGCTTGATTTTAGTATCCCCCACCTGTATTTGGTATTTAGGGCTGCTCTTTTTGCTGATAGCAGATGAAAATAAATAAATATACTGTTTAATAACTAAACGAAGCATCTGCTCAGGTATGAGTATCCACTAAATAGTAATAAAATAAATTGTCACACATAAAACGGCATATTTTTGGTTGGTGGTTGATCGAGTAAGATAATGAAGAGACCTCCTTAGTATATAAAAAATCTTGACTTAATTCTTGACTCTTTTTCTTTCCAGATCATTCTTTTCAATATATTGTTACACATAATCTGAATAAAAGTGACAACAATAAAACAATGTTGGGTAATCTTACTGTTTGTTTTCCTAACTGGAAAACGAACCATTTTTGTATTGAATCATTACAGGTGATGAGAAATGGATATCTTTGACAACAGTAAAAGTGTAGGCCAGTGGTTAGGTTCAAGTAAATCACCAAGACAATTCCCAAAACCTCCACTGCACCCTAAGAAATTAATGACTATTATATGGTGGTTTTTCAAAAGGGTTACACATTATTTATTCTTGTCAAGGGAAAACACTAACAGCAACCTTGTCTTGTAGAGAAATTAAATGTATGTATGAAAAATTGTAAAAGAAACATTCTAGACTTATGAATAGAGATGTCCCAATTTTGCTGGATGGCTACACAAGACCACATGTTTCTTAATCAACTGTCCAAAGGCAACATAGCCTGAATTATGAAATTTTGGATAATTCTCCATATTCATCTTATATCTCTTTTATTGATTATCACTTATTTAAGTATTTTGAGTTTTTTAGTTTTTTATACCTAGATTTTCCAATAAGGAAGAGGCAATCGAAGCATTTGAGCAGTTTATCACATCAAAAGAAGACAATTTTTTAAAGACGGTATCAAGAATTTAGAGCTATTTTGGTGAACGGTTATTTGTCAGCATGGTGCCTATTTCAACTAAATAAGGTTTTTTTTTTTGGAAGGCAGTAAAGCCACTAAGACACAAGGGTTTACTTAATGTAGAAGAATAAGAAAAATGAAATATTATTAAGGAGTGAGAACAGTAGAAAAGTAATAAAAAAAACTGTAGATAATGATTGACATTGGCTGAATAGCATGGACATGGAAGGGAGTTCCACAAGTGAGAAGTGCAAGAAAAGAAAGTTTTTGCATAGAGTTTTTGGTTACACTTAGACAATTCACCTGAATGTGTCTCAGTTGGGGGACTAAAATGTCATATGAAAGTTCACCGAAATTTGTGCTGTAAAAACTTCTGGGGGAGGCATCCATATTTTGCCACACATATGAAAGAGAATCAGTCAGTCAGTTAAGTGCCATATGTGATACACGCTTGGGCAATCATGCCTCGAAAGAGACATGACTGAAGGAGCAGAAGATTATCCCGCAGTAGGTTGCTATTGCTTTCTGCGGTAGACTGGTTGCCAACCAAGGCTATAGAACCCAATCTGTCCTGTTATTTAACCCATAACTGGAAGGAATAGATGGATTAATACCTTTCCCAAAGGTATTTGCGTGTAAGTGAATGCAATGAATTTGACTGGAATTCAAACTCGGCTCCCTGATTTCTCGTTCCGAGCCGATATCCAATGCACTCATGAAAGAGAATACAAGGCTAAAATGCATCTTTGTGCTGTCTGTCTTTGAGCATTCATCTAGCAGTTACTTTACTCAAAGTTAAACTGTAGTTCTCCTAAAATACATATAAAATATGCACACACACACACATCAACTGCAATTGGGATCATAGTCATTGTAATGCCAATTAACTTTTCCTTTACCAGAGCTACATACAGTTTTTGAATACAGAGTTGTCTTTCTGCTAGACTAGTTGCCCATCAAGGCTGAAGAATTAATAATATATAATATAATATATTAAAGTTTGAGTTTGAGTTTTATTTAATGGCATATCAACCTCTGTGGGTTAATTAATGCCCAAAAGTTTGGGTTTTAAGATATTTTTTTAATGTTTGGTTATAGTGAGAAGGTTGATTTACTCAGATTTTGATGAAAATCTTTTGTGTTTATTTTTTTTATTTTAGAAAACTGAAAATGTCTTCTCGTTTTGTATTCAAAAATGTTTTGCTGAGAATAATTTTTTTTTCAAAAATGTATTATGTTCATAATTTTTCCTTAAAAAATGTATTGTTGGTAATATTTTTCCTACAAAAATGTATATTTGTCTATAAAAGTCTATTTTTATGTATATATTTCTATAAAAGTGTATTTATATACTTTTATAGTGTTTTGACCCAAGTTTGGTGGGGGTAACTATTTACCCATAGCTGGGACCCTAATGGATGCTACCACTTCAGGTCAGAGCAGACCTGGGAACAACAGCAATTAAGAGGTGGTTCCATGCTCCTCACAACCTCCTGATTAGAGTCCTTGCTGCTGGATGCAGTTTACCACCATGCCTCGGATTATAATATATTAGAATATAATATAATATGCTTATGAAAGAAATCTTAAATATATAACTACTTCTTTTTAAAGATTCTCAAGTAAGGTCTCAAATCCCATCAACTCCAGGCAAAAATGTTGACCTTTCTATATTTATTTCAATATCAAGAACAATCAAAATTTAGATGATGTCAAATCGAGGCTATGAACCAGAAATTTGACAGTGAATCTCTCTTCTCACCTTTTGAACTATTTGTTAATTGCAGTGCGCTTTTTGCATTGTCATGATAAATAGAAAGTTCACCTTTCAGGCCTCATTCTGGAGATGCATTATATGAGTACTCATAAGGAATCATAATACCTTAGCAAATTAATTGGAAATACCATTTGACTGAAATTCTGTGTTTGCTGTAAATGTGGACATAGTAGACATGAGAAACAAATGCCATTATTTAATGACACCAAACAGCAGGCATTAAACACATTCAAGCAAAACTTAATTTTTTAAAAAATTATTTTGACCAAAGAAAGGCAATGAAGCCACTAAGACACAAGATATTACTGAATGTCAAAGAAAAAGAAAAGCATTAAAGAGCAAGAACAATAATAGAAGGGGAATCAAGAATCAAGAATCAAGATAACAATTGATATTGAATTTAAATTTTTGAAGAATCAAAGATGGCTGGAAAGGAAGAAGCTGGAAGTTTTCAATAAACAAGAAGTGCCAAAGAAAAAACTTTTAGCAAAGAACTTACAACAGAAAATTTTTCTGTCGTAGGTTTCCATTTCTTTCTGCAGTAGACTGGTTGCCAAACAAGGCTATAAAACTCAATCTGTCCTGCTATTCAACTTATAGTTGGAGGAAGAAGAGATTGGTTTATAACTTTCCAAAGATTATTTGTACATAAGTGAATGAAATTAATTCAAGTGGAATTTGAGTTCTACTCTCTGATTATCTTATTCCAAGTTGATATCCATTACGGCAATGCACATTTTAGTAATGTAACTAAATTAATAGAATCTAGGTGCCATAGCAGAAAGTTCATCAGTACAATTATCACCAAAGGATTTTGAGAGAAAGGTAAACGAAAACTACATCACATATTCTCTCTCTCTCTCTTTATCCCTGCTATTCTCTTTATATATATATATATATATATATATATATATATATATATATATAAATCTTCTCTATTATAATAAAGACTATTTTGTATTTGTTTATATATATATATATATATATATATATATATTTCACTGCCACACTCTTGGAGAGAGTGACAATAGCGAGGCAGCATCAGATGTTCATTCTCTTTACTACCACTTATTAAACTTAACTACCAGTTATGAAAGGTCTTGCTGCATGTTTGCTTTTTTTCACAATAATTATGTCAACTAGTGAAGAATGTATATATATCTTCTTTATTGTAATGAAGACTGTTGCATATTTATTTGCATATATATATATATATATATATATATATATATATCCTGTCACACTCAGGAGTTTGAATTATTTTGTTTCTTTCCTTCTGTCATATTGTAAGATACTCAATAGTAAATCCATCAATATATACACTAGCAGCCATAATTATTAGGCCACCCCATTTCTTTAAAAGAAATGATGTATTATTTTTAGTATTTATTCTCAAGTGGATAATTCTAAACGAAAATAGAATTGTTCTTTTGTTATTATTACTTTGCAAAATTTTACAAGGCAAGGAAGCAAAGATGAACTCATCTGAATCATCCTAAATTTTTTTTCATTCTTTCATTGATGAAACTGCAATATAGGTAATTATTAAATATTTATTAATTCATTTGATGCACATGTTATTGTGCCGTATTAAAAAAAGAGTGACTGTATTTTCATTTACAATTATTCACTTGGCAATAAGTAGTAAAAAATAGTATGAAATACATCATTTTTTTATAACACCAGGGTGGCTTAATAGTTATGGCCAGTAGTATATGTTGCCGTCATTTTAGACGGCATATCGACATAAATATTTTCTGTCAATTTTTATAGCATGGGCCCACTAATATATATATATATATATATATATATATATATATATATATATATAGGAAAAACTATTAAAAAGTTGTAAGTTTAAAAATTTATTTTTTTGACAGTATTTGTTTATTTCTATTATTATATTTTATATTTCAGACCGTCCTCAGTCCTTCATCAGAAACAAATGATTTTAAAATTTAAATTAGAAATGTATTTCGCAAGAGCGTCTGTGGAGAAAGATTGTTTACATTACGTGACGCAGAAAGCAACAGATATTTTTTAAAAATATTTGTAAACGTAAACCTATCTTTAATAATACTTATAAATGTTGTTTTAGAGAAAAATTTTTTTAATTGTATCTAAAAAAAGTTTAGCTATTGAAATATTTATAAAAATTCAAAACACCTAAGTCCCTATTTAACCCTATCTTGTGTGTATTTAATTTTAAAATCCAGTATTTTTCTTTCTTTCTGCATGGGTGTGTAGAACTAAAATAGGAGTCTATTTATGTTGTATTAAATTGTAATGATGCTTAGTGACCAAATTGCTGTTTCTTTCAGTAGTTTACTGTTAGAAAGGCATTTTAGGCAAGTAGTTCTTTGTCATCAAGTGCTTGATATCAAGGTAGGTATAAAGCATTAATAGAATTAATGTAGAGAGCTTTTTCACTTAACTGAGCAGTGCTTTTTAGTCATGCTGGCTTCAAAGTTTCATGAAGGCATTATTGTGATATCTTCACTTTTCAGGGATTTTGTTTAACAAGAACAAAAAAGACAAAATATCTGGCTGGTAATAGCATCACAATTTCACAAAACTCTAAAGTTGCCATGACTAAAACAACGCTCCTCAGTTACTTGAAATAACTCTCCTTATTAATTTTATATATACATGTATATATATATATATATATATATATATATATATATATATATATATATATATGATTTCTTTGAACATTATTTTTTATTGATACTCATATTTAAGTAGATATTCTGTTTTTAATTAAACAGTATTATATATATTTATATTCTACTGGCCTGATTATTTATGATAAATTTTTATTATGAAAATGTGTGTCATTTGGCAGGATTCGAACCTGCAACCCCTATCCACATAGGGGAAGCTACCATGTGATCTGGCACGTCTTAGACCTCTCAACCACGAATGATCATTATTTTAAATGAGGTTTTAATCAAGACTATATAACACAGTTTTCGATTTATCGCAACAACCATATCTGCTCTAAAATGTATTGTAATATCAACAAATGCAAACATGTTACGGAAATTAACAAAGTTTAACAAAATATATAGATGAGTTGAATATATAGATCAAAATCCGACAAGATAAATAGAATAAGTAAAGAATAGGTAGGAAAAAAGTGTCTTTAATTTAACATGTTTCACTTTAAAAAGATTCTTTAGAGGTTTCTTAAAGACAAATATTTAGAAAAAACTTTAAAATAAATATTTTTTAAATCTTTTAAAAAATCCACAAAGACAGTATTTTGATTGAGGCATAATTTCATTGGTCAGATATGTGTCATGTATCATAAAGCAATGGATGAATATTTTAAATGTAGAGGAAAGATTTATGTCTGTTTAAGTATGTGTGCCATGTGTAATAAAAACATAAGATGTTTATTATGGATGTAAACTAAAAATAATGCATGTCAAGCATATTTAGACCATAGATTAAGTGTATGTACATGTCAGTAACATTAGTATGTGTGAATGGCAGCAACAAAATACATTTGCGTTCAAAATAAGTAGAAAGTATTGTATACACATGTCAAGCGATGGAACAATTTTTTTTTAAATAAATGAAAAAATCATGTATAAATGTATGTATAGGGGAAAGCATGTGTGAACATGTGCATTTATGAGTCAGTATGAATATATATATATAATTTCATCCCAATCAAGGCAATAAAGCCACTAAGACACAAGGATTTACTGAGTGTGAGAGAATAAGATAAAAATAGAAACATTATTAAGAAGTAAGAACAATAGAAGAGTAATCAAGATGACAGTAGATGGTGATTGAGACTACACTTCAGTTTTTGAAGATCAAAGTTGGCTGGAATGCACGGATCAAAATTTGTTGGCTCGGTCCACTTTTCAAAAAAACGGTCAAATATCAAAATTTTGATTTATACAATTAATTTATATCATCAATTAAAGATCAAAAACAATCAGAAAAAAACAAGCTGCAGTCATCATATTTTTTAAAAAATTCAGATAGATGCACGTTTTAAATATATCTATTATATATTTAAAGTTTGCAAACATTTAGTAAACAATACAGTATTTTCTATACCCAACACCAACATCAAATTACACCCACCATGCCTCACCTGTGACAGCCAAAATATAATATATTTTCTCTTCTGCTCAATATGTCCAAATAGTGGATATATTGGGGAATCTGGAAACAGTTTCAGATTCCGTTTTAATAATCATAAACTAAGCATATGCCAAAACAACCCTTATTCCTCCATAACTAAACACTTCAATCAACCAGGACACACATTAGAAAACTGTAAATGTTTACTGATAGATTCCAATTTTAGTTCTACATACTCACACAGAAAGAAAGAAAAATACTGGATTTTAAAATGAAATACATATAGGCTAGGGTTAAGTAGGAACTTAGGTATTTTGAATCTTTATAAATATTTCAATAGTTAAACATTTTTTAGATACACTTAAAAAATTTTTCTTTAAAACAACATTTAAAAGTATTATTACAGTTAGATTTACATTTAAAAATATTCAAACTCTATTGGTTTCTACATCACATGATGGATGCTTCTCGTGACGGATGCTTCTAGGTTAAATTTTGAAATCATTTGTTTCTGATGAACGGCCAAGGCCGGTCTGAAATATCAAATATATATATATAATAATAGAAATAAATAAATACTGTAAAAAAAATACATTGCTGGTACGATATTACCACTACCTGTAAATTTGTTGATTATCAATTTTTCTTTTACTTTTTTCAGTGCAATGCTATCAATTAAACCTTAAACTTTTCGATTGACAAAAAAATTTGTAAAAATTTCAACATTAAAACAATTTGTTGGGGGGGCTCAGTTTTTCATACAACTTTATAGTAAATTGATCCTGTGCAATTAATTTCTTTGTTTGCACATATTCAACAACTGAATCCTTTGTGAAATTTTT
>JBBBDQ010001075.1:185000-317500 GCA_037127315.1 Ascarosepion bandense | reverse complement strand
TTATATTTTTTTAATGTCCATTATGTTCATTTAATTCCTCTTCCAAAATATCTTTTAACCAAAATTTGCTTCTTTCATAAGATAACACTGGTCAACAAAAACAAAAATTTAAATGCTATCAAGACACTTAACATATTTTTTAGCTAATTTGAGGGTCCTGAATGTTAATATGACCTTACATTTTCTTGGTTAGCTACCATTTTTGGCTGTACAGAAATGCCTCATTTTTTGAAAAAAAAATTTTTATTTGTTTTCTCTATATATAAATTTGACCGATGGCAATATTTCACAAAATAAAATTGTAGCAACCAAAAATATAAATTTGACCGATGGCAATATTTCTCAAAATAAAATTGTAGCAACCTATCAATTCATATTTAAACCAACAAATTTTGGTCTGCTTATTAAGAAATACTATTTTTTCTATAACAATCAGACCCTAACTCTTTAAAAGTAACACAATTAAATATACCAAGACTAACATGTATTTTTATCAAATCATTTAATAAAATAACAGCAGAAATAAATCTTTTGTGAACATAAAAACTATGGTTCAACTTTTCTCTTTCTTGATTGTCTGTCATGTTAAATGTTAGTTAAGTTCCTTTTGATACTCCAGCAGTAGTCGGCCATCATTTGTTTGTCCCACCATTCCTGGTAGCACTCTTCCATTGTTTTCATATCCTGATGGAATCATTCCCCTTGCTTACCAATCGCAATTATCAGGGAATTTATCTAGACGACTATGTAAAAAAATGAATTTTAATACACATATTAGTGCATTACTGATAAAGTGTATTAGTTAATTTGTATTTTGGAAATAAAATGGGAAAATTTGGTACTTCTGTTTTTTAATTTTTGACTCAAAAACACTTTTTTTTATAAAAATAGTTTCTTTCAGATGGCTGACATAAACTGCTCGGTCTACTTGAAAAATGAATAGGTTTGTACAAAATTTATTAACTAAATGTTGTGATCAGCCAAGATTGTTAAATTTTCTTTTTAACAAAAATAAGCAATTTCAGTACAGCATAAATGGTAGCTAACATTAAAAATCTAGGACCATTTTTGGAATGAGCACCATCAAATTTGCTAAAAACATGTTTTGCTTCTTGGCACCAAAAATAGGGTTGACTAATGTAATGGAAATGTTAATATTATATGGAAACATTTGACATTCAACAATCAATCAGTCAGTACAAATGTTGGTTGAAAATAAAAACCTTTCTCTTTAAAATTATAATGGTAATATTAGCTGTTTCATAATAAGAAAACAGTTGGTATTTTTTTTACTGAGCAGTCTGTACTAATGTTATTTGAAATTTATAAAACTTTTCTCTTAAAAATTACAATGGTAATATTAGCTGTTTCCTAATAAGGAAACATTTGGCATTTTTTTAGTGAGCAGTCAGTACTACTGTAGGTTGAAATTTATAAAACCTTTCTCTAAAAAATTATAATGGTAAGATTAGCTGTTTCCTAATAAGGAAAAATTAAGAATTTTCTTGCTGTGCAACCAGCACTACTATTGGTTGAAATTTATGAAATGTTTCTCATAAAACCATTTTTTTCCAGAAAATAGATTTCTCAACTCTAATAGCTTCTACTGATGGAAGTTGCCTTCATAACTTTTTACTTAAAGTTGTGTGGAATGTCAACATCTTGATTATGTTCACTATTTTCTCATCAAGTTGCATATGCTATCCGTTGTAGTTGTTGCAACTGTTGAAAGTCTTAAAGTGATGTTGCTTCTGTTAGTTTGTACAGTTCATTGTGATTTTGTAGCATGAGTCCACAATGTTCAACAAAGTATGGTCTTTGCCAAGACTCAAAGGCTTCACTTGCTCAAAAACATTTTTAAACATTAGTATGATTTGATAATCATTCTTTTATCTGTTAGTAGTCGTAATATTATCTGTAATTTTGATTAAATGAAGCATTGGCAAGCAATATTCATTTTTAACTAGTATTTCTTTCATTTTCATTTTAATTGCTTTATCTCTACTAGTAGTATTAGTAGTCGTAATATTATCTGTAATTTTGATTAGATGAAACATTGTCAACCATTATTCATTTTTAACTAGAATTTCTTTCATCTTCATCTTCATTTGAATTACTTTATTTCTACTAGTAGTATTATTTGTATCCTTTATAGTACTCAAACAATGTCTCAGACGTTTCTCACAGATACAACTTTGCAAACCCGTTGCTGCTCTATTTTGAAAGGCTCAGACAAACTCCATTCTTTAGCTACACCAATTTAGACCTTTACTGCTGATACACACCATGCTACATCCACAGTCTTGAATCAGCCTCATTTCCCTCATATGCCATTTGTAAGAGGAAAGTTCCACTCATTCAAAGCTGCTTCTTTGTAGAACACATAGATACTTCATCGAATATTACAACCCTAACCTCTCTAAAGTAGATTATTATCTATTCTTCATATCCCAAAAATCTTCACTTTCTGCTTCCTCGTCATTTAGTAACAATCTACCTGAAGTCATTTTGGGGTTTTGTACTGAGTGAGTGAGAGTTAAAAATAGAATATCCTGTTCATAGTATTCTCAGTATCTTTCTGTAGAACCATGTTACTTTAAGTAATTGGAGTAGATAGACTAAACTATCGCCCGGTTCACACTCCATCCACGTCTATTGAACAGGTGAAGAGGCTCATCCCTTGTTTCCTGTTTAGGATGTGGTTTCCGGTTTTTCTCTTTTCCAATCTTTTCACTCATTTTTTTATTTTATTTTTTTTCAATTGGAATAGATAGACTAAACTATCGCCCGATTCACACTCCACCCACGTCTATTGAACAGGTGAAGGGGCTCATCCCTTGTTTCCTGTTTAGGATGTGGTTTCCGGTTTTTCTCTTTTCCAATCTTTTCACTCTTACATAGCCCCCTGCGCATCAGTGGCGTTTTCGCCTTGCTTGGGATGATATGATTAAAAAAAAAAAGTGTTAATGACTATTTCTTTAAATTTCATTTCTTTTGCTTTTTATAGAAATTCACTTTGGCAACCTATTGATTAGACATAAGGAATTAATTTCCATAAAGATTTGAATTTGTGTCCCTAAACTTTTTATGGTTTGTTTTATGGCATAATGAGATCTGTATTGCCAATAAAATTCTATGGATAGGTTCATATGAATAGAATATGTATTCTTTGTAAGAAATCAGTTTGTAGATCAGGTTTCATTGATAAATCTTTGTAAAGACTCAAATGTGTTAGTGGTATGTATTACTTTTTTTTCAATAATGTATTTCTGGTAATTGCTGTTAATTTATACTAAAAAATGTATTTCTGGTAATTGCTGTTAATTTATACTAAAAAATGTATTTCTGGTAATTGCTGTTAATTTATACTAAAAAATGTATTTCTGGTAATTGCTGTTAATTTATACTAAAAATGTGTTTCTGGTAATTGCTGTTAATTTATACTAAAAAATGTGTTTCTGGTAATTGCTGTTATTTTATACTAAAAATGTATTTCTGGTAGTTGCTGTTAATTTATACTAAAAAATGTATTTCTGGTAATTGCTGTTATTTTATACTAAAAATGTATTTCTGGTAATTGCTGTTAATTTATACTAAAAAATGTATTTCTGGTAGTTGCTGTTAATTTATACTAAAAAATGTATTTCTGGTAATTGCTGTTAATTTATACTAAAAAATGTATTTCTGGTAGTTGCTGTTAATTTATACTAAAAAATGTATTTCTGGTAATTGCTGTTATTTTATACTAAAAATGTATTTCTATACTCTCATAATATTTTGACCCCAGTTTGGGAGGTCAAATGCTACCATCCCAAGTCAGAGTGGACTTGGAAACAACAGCAATTAAGAGGTGGTTCCATGCAAAACCTCCCAATTGGAGTCCTTGCTGCCAGATATAGTTTATTGTCATACCCAGGACACTTAACTTCTGTTTCAAGTCAGTTGTTATGTAAAACAATTGTAGAACAGATTGATTTTGGAAGTTGTGATGAAAACAGCAAAAACTAAACGAAAGAAGTATGAGTCAGAAATGAATGTTAAAAGCATCTTATTAAAAAATGAGTAATGAACCTTGGCATATTTAGGAAGGACGAGAAATACTCATGAAAATTTCATGGTTTTTCTATTTTAATTTTCTGATGAGTCATTATTCTCAAGTTATGATTGAAGAAGCTTATGGCAAATTCTCCATCAATAAAATATCTGTAGACATACCCATATCACATCGTCAAATATTTGAGCTTAACAACTTTAACAAAATATTTTTTTCATTTTTTTCTTCTTGTTTCACGTTTTTCTTCTTTTTCACTCACTCTTTTCTGCTTTCTTTCCCTTTTCTGCTTTTCTTTCCCTCTTTTTCTTTTGCTCTTTCTTTGTTATTTTTTCCTTCTTTTTTGTTTCTTTTTGTTATCTTTACCCACATTTCATTTTTCATTTTTCATTCTTCTTTTTACTTTTTCTTATTCTTTTGCCTTTTTTCCTCTTCTTTTACTTTTTTCTTCTTTTGCTTTTTCTTTTACCCTTTTCTTTTATCGTTTCTTTTCTTTTAACATTTTTCTATTTTCTTTTTCTTTTATCTTCTTTTTCCTTTTTCTTATTTGCTTTCTTCTTCTTTTTTCCTTTTTCTTATTTGCTTTCTTCTTTTTCCTTTTCCTTATTTGCTTTCTTCTTCTTTTTCCTTTTTCTTATTTGCTTTCTTCTTCTTTTTCCTTTTTCTTATTTGCTTTCTTCTTCTTTTTCCTTTTTCTTATTTGCTTTCTTCTTATTTTTCTTTTTTCTTTTTTGCTTTCTTATTTTTCTTTTTTCTTATTTGCTTTCTTCTTCTTTTTCCTTTTTCTTATTTGCTTTCTTCTTCTTTTTCTTTTTTCTTATTTGCTTTCTTCTTCTTTTTCCTTTTTCTTATTTGCTTTCTTCTTCTTTTTTCCTTTTTCTTATTTGTTTTCTTCTTCTTTTTCTTTTTTCTTATTTGCTTTCTTCTTCTTTTTTCCTTTTTCTTATTTGCTTTCTTCTTCTTTTTCCTTTTTCTTATTTGCTTTTTTTTCTTTTACCTTTTTTTCTTCTTTGCATTTTTCTCTTTCATTTCTCTTCTTCTTTTACTTTTTTCTTATTCTTTTGCCTTTTTTCTTTGCATATTTTTCTTTTGTGTTTTTTCTTCTACTTTTACCTTTTTTTCTGTTTTCTTTTACCTTTTTTTGTATTTTTCTTTTTCTTTTCTCTTCTTTTTTCACCTTTTTTCCTTGTCTATTTTTCTTTTCTTTTATATTTTCCTTTTATTATTTTTCTTCTTTTACATTTTTACTTCTTTTTTTACTTTTTCTCTTCTTTTACTACTTTTCTTCTTTTATCTTTTTCTTCTTTTTCCTTTTTTCTTTCCCTTTTCTTTTCTTATTCTACCCTTTCTCTTCTCTTTTCCTGTAATCACTTTTCTCCTTCTTTTACATTTTCCTTTTTCTTTTTTATCTTCTTCTTTTTCTATTTTTCTTCTTTTATTGTTTCTCTTCTTTTATATTTTTTCTTTTTCTTTTTTCCTTTTCTTTTCTCCTTCTACCTTTTCCTTTCTTTTCTTTTTTCTTTTATCATTTTTCTCCTTCTTTTACATTTTTCCTTCTTCTTTTACTTTTCTCTTCTTCTTTTACTATTTTTTAAAATATTTTCTCTTCTTTTCTCTTTTCTATCTTTTTCTTCTTTTTCAATATGTATATCTGTGTGTATGTGTGTGTGTATGTGTGTGTGTGTGTTTGTGTGTCTCCATTCTAATGAACCCTACTCTTTCGAAACACTTGGTTTGATTTTAACCAAAATTGGGTCACTTGTTGATCATTATATGAACCTCTGATGTACACAAAAAAATTTTGAATCAATTTACAGGGCATAACCAAAATCACTGAAATGCTTAGAATCCACAAACTCTTGTTCTCTGAGGCATCTTATGTGAATTTAACCAAAAATCAGGTAACTTATAGATCAAGGTCCAAACCTTTGATGTACACAAAAAGTTTTTGAATCAATGTACAGGTTTTGTCAAAAATCAACAACAAACATAATTTGGGGTGGTATTTTGTGCACTGTTATGGATTTCTCCAAGACGCTTCACTCAAACTCAACCAAAATCGAGTAACTGGTAGATCAAGGTTTGATGCTTTGATATGCAAACAGAAATTTCAATTGACACACAAGGTGTGGCGAAAATTAATGTAAAATGTTGCATTTTGCAATTGATTGTTTCTTTGAAATGCTTAGTTGTATTCCAACAAAATTGGGTCTTTTTTGTAACTTCTACCTTATCATATGTCATAAAAATTTCACATTTTCTACAAGGTGCCAGCCCCTCCAATGCTGCAGGGAAAATGCATCCAGTTCCTCTGTGTCACAGCATTATCACATCATATTACAGGCTCCCGTAATGCCCATCTCCATTCTTCCAATTGTACATACATCATTCTTGTTTATTGGCAAGATTGACCAAGAATGAATCCCATTTTACAAATGCAACAAAAACCAGTACTTACTTCGCATTTTTTAAAACTTTTGTGTCATTGAAATGTCATACAGGAGCTTTTGAATAAGCACTTGACCTTATCATTTCAATATAAGCACTAAAAACCTTGAACAAGGCTGGGTTATGCAGCTAGTATATATATATATATATATATATATATATATATATATATATGATTAATATGGATATGTTTGTCACTTAACTGAGCAGAGTCATGCTGACTTCAAAGTTTTGTGAAGACACCGTTATGATGTCCTCAATCATCATAGTTTAATTTCACTTTGCTGTTGTTTTCTTTTTTTTCATTTATATAGAACTTGGTGTAGTTTGATATCAAATTAACTCTGCTCGGTTAAGAAACTAACTTTTCCACACTACTCCTATTAACACTCTATCTTTATCTTGATATAGAGCACTTTGCAACAAAAAACCTGCTTGCCAAAATATCTTTTTATCAGTAAACCACAGAAAAAAAAACAATCTTGGCACTAAGCATTATCACAACTCAACATTATATATATATACAAGTATATATATAAATATATATATATGCACACACTAAGCATTATCACAACTCACAATGTATATATATATATATATATATATATATATATATATACACACACATGAGAGCTAACAAACCTACCTAGGTTTTACCCTACGGTTCATCAGGGTAAATTAGAGCCAATTTACCCTGACGAGCTGTAGGGTGAAACCTAGGTAGGTTTGTTAGCTCTCAGTTAGATTTTCTGTCTTTGTTGCTCTACTTTCGTATTGAGCGCTTTAGTGTTAGGGTTTTTGTTAGGGTCTTGGGGTTTTTTCTTTCCTACAAGTATTTGACTTTTGTTCATGTACTTCGTTTGTTTCTTTTTTTACTTTTTTTTTTTTTAATCATATCACCCCAAGCAAGGCAGCAACACCACTGATGTGCAGGGGGTTACGTAAGAGTGAAAAGATTAGAAGAGAGAAAGCCGGAAACCACATCCTAAACAGGGAACAAGGGATGAGCCGCAATATACCTGTTCAATAGACGTGGGTGGAGTGTGAACTAGGTGATAGTTTAGTCTATCTACTCCAATTGAAAAAAAAGTGAAAAGATTGGAAAAGAGAAAACCGGAAACCACATCTTAAACAGGGAACAAGTGATGAGCCTCTTCACCTGTTCAATAGATGTGGGTGGAGTGTGAACCGGGCAATAGTTTAGTCTATCTACTCCAATTGAAAAAGAAAAAAAAGAGTAAAAAGATTGGAAAAGAGAAAACCAGAAACCACATCCTAAACAGGGAACAAGGGATGAGATTCTACACCTGTTCAATAGATGTGGGTGGAGTGTGAATCGGGCGATAGTTTAGTCTATCTACTCCAATTGAAAAAAAATAAAAAAAAGAAAACAGTGAAAAGATTGGAAAAGAGAAAACCGGAAACCACATCCTAAACAGGGAACAAGGGATGAGCCTCTTCACCTGTTCAATAGACGTGGGTGGAGTGTGAACCGGGTGATTTCCCCTCCTTTTCCCTCCGAGTTCGTTCTCGGTGGATTTTTCAAGACAAACTTAAATATAGTTTAACAATTACTAGTATTAGCAGAATTATCTTTGTTACTATTAATATTGTTATAATTATTATCGTTATTATATATATATATATATAGGAACCTTCACAAAATCACAACAAATCAGAATACCTTGATGAAAACATGCTTCAAGCATAATGAAAACATTGTTTTATCATCAAAATCTTTGTTATTATTAAGAGAAAGGCTCAATGTATTTTTTTTAATAATTAAAGAAACGTCTTACTCCTTTTAGAAATATTTGTCAAAACAGTTGTTTTCCTTGCATTAGCAGATGTATAGATGTACTAACTTTTAGCATAGCCAATTTTAGCATCTTTTTTTGCAGTGAAAGATGGTAAAAGATACATTAATTTGGGAGCTTTTGCAAAAATCAAATAAGCATCAAATTTTAATTAAATTTTCAGGATTTATTCACAAATGAATGAAATTGTTTTTATTAAATAATCTTGTGTAAAAATATTTTTTTCTTTTACGTGCTTCATCCTCTTATTTAATTTTATGAAAACTTGGGAACTTTGATGTAATAAATGCTAGTGACTATATTAGTTAAAAGAAGAAGTCTTTGACAAATTCAAATCACCAAATCTTTTTTGCCAAATTAGACCCCGTCTTACCAAATATTTGTTCTGAATTTTTAAAAAATCCCCCTCCTAAAAAAAACACACAATAAAACTAAAACATTGTTTAATTAGAGAAGCTTTTAATTGCTTTTATGAATAATATTTATTTAAAGACAGTTTTGTCTGAAGAAAAGCACATTTTGATGAAAACGAATTTTTACAAGATTTGTCTTCATTTTTTTTACAATTTTAAATTGAATAATTTATAAGGCTTTTGAAATTCAGTGTCATTGGGTAACTCTTAGAAAATATTTTTATTAAGTCAAATTATATTTACTAATCATATATTGTAAAGCTCACCTGATGACTCCAAATCTTTTGAAAAGAATTTTGATTTGTCTTTGCATGTGTATATACCTGCAGATTTATCATTAAAAAGTCATTCAATTTAAGTGTTGTCCCTCCATACAGTAAAAAGAATACAGCTCTCATGTAAACTTCATTATCTGTTTTACTATACATAACTATAAACATGTTTGATTGCCATTCAGTTGTTAATAAATTGATTAACACCTTGTATGAAATACTTGTATATAACATTTTAAGCTACATGTAAATAATATTTGATTCAAATAAGACTAATTTAATTTTAACTTTGGTAATTTTACTCAAATAATGTTTCAAAAGTATATATTACTTTTTGCAAAAACTTAAAACTGAAAATTAAATTTTACTTACAAATCTGTCAAAATTGGCTGATTTTATTGTTTTTAATGATAAAGAAAATTGATTTTGATCAATGTAATTTATGTTTGAAATATGCCCCAGTGTATTTTGCTAACTAAAATTAGGAAAATTTTAAATAGTTTAGCATTCAGTTAAAGCTTAAATGAAAGCTTAATCTTTATAATTTTCAAAAATTCATTTTAAACTAATGTTTAACAAATTAGTGGATGTACCTGACACATATGTGTGTGTGTGTGTGTGTGTGTAATATATATATATATATATATATATATATATGCATATCTGTGTTATTTATATATATATATATATATATATGTGTGTGTGTGTGTGTGTAATATATATGTAATGTAATATGTATATATATATATATATGCATGTATAATGGATGTAATATATATATATATATATCTATGCATGTGTGTGTGTAATATATATATATATATATATATATATGTATGTAATGTAATATGTATATATATATGCATGTATAATGCATGTAATATATATATATATATATCTATTCATGTGTGTGTGTAATATATATATATATATATATGTATATATATATATATATTATACATGCACACAAATACACACACACATATATTTAGGTGTCTGTGTAATATATATGTGTACGTGTGTAAAATATATATGTGTATGCCTGTAATATATGTGTGTGTGTTTTTTAATATATATATGTGTGTGAATGATTGCGGGTGTGGGTGTGTGCATGTGTGTGTGTGTGTGTGTGTGTAATATATATTGGCCTATTGAGAAAGCGTTTTAAAAAATATGCACACTCTGGCAGGATGCGAACCTGTGTCCCCTATGGGAAACTGTTATTAGATCTGACATGACTTGACTGGGCACATACAATCATATGATCAAACAAAACCCAAATAATAATTTGGACATACATTCTTCTCGATTTTCAAAATATACCTATCTACTCTGTTTCTCATCTTGATACTTAAAAAAAAACACTTTTTAGGAAATTAATTAAATCTAACATATTTTTTGTTATTTCTTTAAATGTTATTTTAATGGACACTCATATTTGAATAGATGCTCTGTTTTTATTATTGAACAGGATATTTATTTATTAACATTTACAAGCTTGGATATTTGAGAATTCTTTATATATATATATACATACAGATAGATAGATAGATAGATAGATAGATAGATAGATAGATAGATAGATAATGAACAGACTAAAATAAATAGATAGATAGATAGATAGATAGATAGATAGATAGATAGATAATGAACAGACTAAAATAAATAGATAGATAGATAGATAATGAACAGACTAAAATAAATAGATAGATAGATAGAGAGATAGATAATGAACAGACTAAAATAAATAGATAGATAGATAGATAGATAGATAGATAATGAACAGACTAAAATAAATAGATAGATAGATAGATAGATAGATAGATAATGAACAGACTAAAATAAATAGATAGATAGATAGATAGAGAGATAGATAATGAACAGACTAAAATAAATAGATAGATAGATAGATAGAGAGATAGATAATGAACAGACTAAAATAAAATAAAGATAGATAGATAGATAGATAGATAGATAGATAATGAACAGACTAAAATAAATAGATAGATAGATAGAGAGATAGATAATGAACAGACTAAAATAAATAGATAGATAGATAGATAGATAGATAGATAATGAACAGACTAAAATAAATAGATAGATAGATAGAGAGATAGATAATGAACAGACTAAAATAGATAGATAGATAGATAGATAGATAATGAACAGACTAAAATAGATAGATAGATAGATAATGAACAGACTAAAATAGATAGATAGATAGATAGATAGATAGATGGATGTGTGAATTAATATATATATATATATATATATATATATATAAATGCAAACATGTATGAAAATATTATTCAGGTGTTAATATTACCCATTTTGTAATATACACCTGATAATTGTTCAACGCATGAAACTCTGATTAGTGTCACTGAGGTAGGATAATACATATATATATATATATATATATATATACATTTAACTTAATTGTTTAAACATTATTTTAAATATATGTTGGTTGATTCCATTTAGTAACATTCTATAAAATAATAATATACATAGATATATACATATGTATTATAATATAAAAAGAATAAGTAAGTAAGAGGTAAGAAAAAATTGTCATTACTTTAACATGTTTCACTTTAACAAGCTTTTTTAGAGATTTTTTAATGATGAGGGGTTTAAAAATAAAAAAAAAACATATTTTTAAATTTTAAAACCATTCATCTTTAAAAAAAGCCTCTGAAGGAGCTTGTTAAAATGAAATGTTGGATTAGATTAAAGACACTTTTTTCCTTTCTGTTTTTTACTTATTCTATTCATCTTGTCATGTTCTGATCCATGTATTAAACTTATATATATATATATATATATATATATATATATATACGTGTATGTTTATGTGCATTTCATATTCGTGATTTATATTAATTTCATACTTGTGGATCATATTAATTTTATATATATATATATATATATATACACTAACAACCGACTTGGCCCAAAGCTTTATAGCCGAGGGCAATAACGGATTTAGATTCTGCTGGTCATTCATAGTCTTAGAAAGTCCCTTCTATAAAATTTTGAGATTAGAATACACGCAGAGTCGGTTTAATAATTATTGTTATTATTGTTATTATTGTTATTATTATATATATATATATATATATATATATATATATATATATATTTCTTTTTCATTTATAAACAAGTTATTTCGTTTATAAACGAGTTATGGAAAATATTAAAAAATTCTACAATATAATTGTATAGAACACATTTTAATAAAAATGTGTACTGGTCTAACCCTATTAAGACCAAAAACCAACTATTAAACAATCAATCAATCAATATATATATATATATATATATATATATATATATATATATATATATATATATATATATATGCGTGTGTGTATGTGCATTTCATACTTGTGGATTATATTAATTTCATACTTGTGGATCATATTAATTTTATATATATATATATATATACATGTGTGTATGTGCAATTTATACTTGTGGATTATTTTATATCTCTAAGTATTCTTTTCTTTCATAATATTTTTCACTTTTTTCTTTTTCTAAAAAAAACATTTTCTTCATTACCGTCCACTCATTCTTCACTGATTTTCATGTTTATTTACTTCAGATTTTTCTTCATTTATCAAAAATATTTTCATTCATCAAGAAAATTTCATCTACCCTTTACTTTCCTTAAGTTTTTCATTCTCTTTTTTCTTCCTCTTCTCTCATTCATTCTTCAAACTCTTTCATTTAATTTATATTTAATAAATTCAATATTATTATTACGTTTTTTGTTAGTTTTTGTTTTTTTATTCTTTCTTTCTTTAAATATTCCTCATCATCCTCTCTTCCTAGCCTCCCTGAAGAAATTTTCTTCAAAAGTCATCCTCTTTCATTTTCCTTCATCTTTCTAACCTCTTCCTTCTTTCTTTCGCCTATTCTCATTCTTTTTCTTCTTCTAATCCTCTCGAAGGGTTTGGGGCCTCATCAGCATTCACCTTTCCTCCCTGAAAAAACATTAAAATAAAAACATTGTTCTCCTGCCTGGCCCAAATTTCTCATCATATTCCATTCAGGCTTCCCCACTACATCAATCGCAACCAAAAACCAAACATACCTTTATTCATTTGATGTGTTATTGGTATACATCAAATAATATGACGTTCTGTTTTGTGCAAACGACATTTCTGTATTTCTTTGTTGATATTTCTCTACTGCAGTTTTTACTTCCCAGTTCTCTGTCAATAGGACTTGATTAAGAGCCATTTTAGGTCAGGTGTGTAGAATTAGTTCTCAAATATTCAGACAAGAGTTTAGTTTTTTTGTAGTTGTTTGTCATGATTTTTTCATGAGTTTATTTCTGTCCGCCCCTCTGCAGGCGGGATCTTTTGTAAATTGTTTTAATGGGTCAGTGTTTAAATATTGTTGTATTGTGAGATTTTAATTTCTCATAACATTAGAATTTTAATTTTATAATCATGATAGAAATTTTTCAATTGCAGAAAACAAAATATTTGTTTCCAAAATATAGACATGACAATTGCCACTGTTTTATAGTATTTATTTAATATACTGATTTTAGTTTTTATTTTGTTGTGGTGCATTGGATATCAGCTCGGAACGAGAAATTGGGGAGCTGAGTTCGAATTCCAGCCCAATTCATTGCATTCTCTTGTGCGCAAATACCCTTGGGAAAGGTATTAGTCCATCTCTTCCTTCCAGTTATGGGTTAAATAACAGGACAGATTGGGTTCTATAGCCTTGGTTGGCAACCAGTCTGCCATGGAAAGCAATGGCAACCTACTGCGGGATAATCTTCTGCCCAGTCAGTCATGTCTCTTTCGAGACATGATCACCCAAGTGTGTATCACGTATGGCACTTAACTAACTGACTGATATATAATTATTGTTTTCTATAGTAAGAATATTTAGTTTTATTTTCTACAATAAGAATATTGAATTTTGATTTTTACAATCTAAATATACAGTTTTGTTTTTTATATTAAGAATATTTTGTTTTGTTTGTTACAATAAAAATATCTAGTTTTATTTCTACAATAAGAATATTTAATTTTGATTGAATAAAATAAGAATAATTAGTTTTCTTACTACCATAAGATTTAGTTATATTTTTTTACAATAAGAAGACTTATTTAGAAGATTTATTTTTGTTTCTACAATAAATATTTTTGTTTCTACAATAAATATTTTTGTTTCTACAATAAATATTTTTGTTTCTAGAATAGGAAGATTTCTTTTTGTTTTCCTACAATAATAAGACTTACTTTTGTTTTTTACCATAAAAATATATAATTTGAATTTGTTACAATATCATTTATTTTTGTTTCCTCCAGTAATAATATTTAGTTTTATTTATACAGTAAGAATATTTTTCTATTTACAGTAAAAAAAAAAGAAGACTTTTAATTAAATACATTAAAAAATTTAGTTTTGATTAAATATAATAATATGATTTATTTTTCTATAGTAGGAATATTTAATCTCGAAAAAATAATATTTTTGTTTTTGCAGTAGTAACATTTTACTACCCTCAAAAGTAGTTATCCTGTATTACACACGACTTTTAGACGCTTATCTATGAATAAAGAAAAGAAAAACTCTCCTTTCCCAAAACATTTGATCCTCTGTGTGACTTTATAAGTGTAAGAAATGAAACATGTCTGTATAGGAAGTTTTCATTTTGTTTTTATTCATATTGCCCTTTTGCAGATATAATTTATTTACATCTATATATATAATCATTTCACCCCAAGCAAGGCACTACTGCCACTGGTGTGCAGGGGATTACAGAGAGGAAAAAAGCGAAGAAAAAAAGGGGGTGAGACAAAGAAATGGTAAGGGAGAGGAGGGAGTCAAGAAGATAGAAGATGGCGATTGACATCGCACCTAAACCTCAGGGAAGCAAGTATGGGGAATGGAGTTCCACAACTGGGAAGTGTGAGAAAAGAAACTAGAGAAGAAGCTGTTACATTTGCCTATTTTAACAGTAAAAGGGTGGGACCTATTTGCCAATCTAGCTGCATGAGTGAATTTCTGAGGGTGGGGCACTAGGGAATGAAGATCATCAGAGCGGAAGCCATGAAAATATTTGTAGAAAAATAGATAGATAGATAGATAGATAGATAGATAGATAGATAGATAGATAGATAGATTTAGGGAAATGGATTAAAACTGATATATTTTTAATTTATTTGTTTAAACGTTATTTTGAACATATTCTCATATTTGAATAGATGCTCTGATTATTTTTCATTATTAAACAATATATTTATTTATATCTACTGGCCTGAATAATTGAGAAAATTCTAACAAAATTTTTCAATTATTCAGGCTATTAGATATAAATAAATATACTGTTTAATGATGTAAAAAATATTCATTAAAAATGATGTTTAAACAAATAAATTAATATATATATATATAAAACTACTAAAAAGTTGAAAATTAGAAATGTTTGTTTTGACAGTATTTATTTATTTCTATTATTAGATATATATATTTGATATTTCAGACTGGTCTCGGCCTTTCATCAGAAACAAAATTTTGTTTCTGATGAAATTTCGTTTCTGATAAAAGGCCAAGGCCGGTCTGAAATATCAAATATATATATGTATTATAAAAGAAATAAATAAATACTATAAAAAAAAACATTTTAACTTACAACTTTTAGTAGTTTTTTCTATACATATTAAGACAGTATATGTGGATTATCATTTATATATATATTTATTAACTTGAACTGAGAAGTTCTGTATTTCCATGATTCTTATCATATTTTTTCAGTATTCAAACAAGTTGTTGCCCAATTTTTAAAAAATATTTATTAATCTCTGCAATTTATTTGAGATATTTAGTGTATAAATATAAGCATATCCTTAAAATTGTGCAAACTGATAAAAATGCAGGAAAATAGTCAGTTGCCTTTACCACAATAGTAAGTACCAGACTCCTTGTCTTATCCTCTATATTTATGAGAGTCAGGCACGAGATACTAGATTAGCAACTATGCCTCACCCTTTTACAGTGAAACCAATAAAATGTAACCACAGTTTCTACTCCAACAGCTTCTTTTCTCACACTTCCCACCTGTGGAATGCCCTTCCACCTACATGCTTCCCCGACAGCTACAATCTCCAGGAGTTTAAATGTAAGGTCAATAGACACCTTCTAACACACTAACTTGCATCCATTCTCTCAAACACTCTTCCCATCTACCCAACCCTCATCCTCAGTATCCTTACCCATCTATCACCTTCCTTCTGACATTTCCGATATTTAACCACTCTTTCTCATCACTTTCAGTTTTAGTTTAGTCTATCTACTCCAACTGAAAAAAAAAAAAAGGAGTGACAAGATTGGAAAAGAGAAAACCGGAAACCACATCCTAAACAGGGAACAAGGGATGAGCCTCTTCACCAGTTCAATAGATGTGTATGGAGTGTGAACCGGGCGATATTTTAGTCTATCTACTCCAATTGAAAAAGAAAGAAAAAAGAAGAGGAGTGACAAGATTGGAAAACCGGAAACCACATCTTAAACAGGGAACAAGGAATGAGCCTCTTAACCTGTTCAATAGACGTGGGTGGAGTGTGAACCGGGCAATAGTTTAGTCTATCTACTCCAATTGAAAAAGAAAAAAAAAAAAAAAAGGAGTGACAAGATTGGAAAAGAGAAAACCGGAAACCACATCCTAAACAGGGAACAAGGGATGAGCCTCTTCACCTGTTCAATAGACATTGTAGCTTGGACTCACCAGGCCACTCACATTGTGGCAATCCACCCACATTCTCTCTGTATTCTATCTGCGAGAAGTAAGTTCCACTCGAAGTGGTTCTTCCTGTGAACCTCTGCTCTGTGGTACTACCTCCCAGGAGGATGCTTCTCTGATCACAACAATCTTAACTTGCTCAAAAACTAGGCTTGACCGTTATCTTCCTCACCTATCCACAAACTGTTTTCAAAATGTGGTTTCCTTGATGGGAAAAAGTGATAAGGGCTTGATTTGTAGAGCATCTTAAGCTATGTTGCTTGTTATTAATGTAACTGTTTAAGAAAAGAAAAGTAACAAGGATTGCAACTAAAATACATGCACCCACTAAAAATAACATTTATTGTAGTCAGAAATTTTTTTCTTTTTAATGAATGCACCTGAAGTAAGGAAATAAAACCACTAAGACATGAGGGGTTACTAGAATGTCAGAGAAGAAAAAAAAACACGATTAAAGATTGAGAACAATAACAGAACAAGAATGAAGAAGATAGAATGAAGAAGATAGAATGAAGAAAGAATGAAGAAGATAGAATGAAGAAGATAGAATGAAGAAGATATCAACATTGCATTTAAATTAAATTTTATCTTAAACATTATTTTATGTTCTCTGTAGAATAGTTTTAAAAAAATTTCACATCACAAAAATTATTTTTTTTAAGAAATTAAAAGAGATTATGGTCTTTTGACCTATACTGTATATACATAAGTCAACCATCCATCCGTGCATGGAGTACTGCTACCATTTATGGTCAGGTGCCCCTGCCGTTCTCCTCAGTGTTCTTGACAAGCTCCAAAGGAGAGTCTGCAATGTGATAAGTACTGATCTGGCGACTCGACTGCAGCCACTTCCCCATCGTCGAAATGTGGCCTCCCTTTGTCTCTTCTATAAATACTTTCATGGCTTCTGCTCGGATGAGCTTAAGTCACTGATGCCTTCTCAACAGGTGTTTACTCATGCAACCAGACTGGCAACTGGGTCCCACCCATTCACAGTCAGGTTAACCAAATGCAGACGACAATTCTACTCCTGCAGCTTCCTCTCTCGCACTTCCCGCCTGTGGAACTCGCTCCCGTATTCTTGCTTTCCTGACGGCTACAACCTCCAGAAATTTAAATGCAAAGTCAATACTCATCTACTAACCACTGGACTCTAGCTCTCTCCCCTCCCCTGTATAACCTTCCCTTTCTCTCCACCTATGTATCTGTCATCGCACCTGCTTTCTCAGCTTTCTATTGTTCCTTTCTAACTAGTTTGTACTCCTCACTCTTTTCTAATTAATCTTTTTACATTTATGTAATCCCCTGCACATCAGTGGCGTTTCCGCCTTGCTCGGGGCGTGAAATGATTAAAAAAAAAAAAGAAAGATATATTCAATAGATTAACAAAAGTTCAAGTTACTTATCTATATTTATATCTGAGTATAACATTTTCTATTATTTTATTCTTGAGCCTCTTGCCACAAATATACAATCACATTCTTTGTAAATAATGATCTGAGAAACAAGCATTAGAACAATAATTAACCAATTAAACAATTTTTTATTAATCATTTCACCCTTAACAAAGCAGTAAAGCCACTAAGACACAAAGAGTTACCAAGTGCAAAACAGTAAGAAAAAAGAAACATTATTAAAGAGTGAGAACAATAAAAGAAGAGGAATCAAGAAAGCAGTAGATAACGATTGACATTGCATTTAAATTGTTGAAGATCAAAGTTGACTGGAAAGCAAGAAGTTGGGAGAGGGTTCTACAAGCAAGAAATTGTGAGAGAAGAAACTGTTAGCCTAGAAATTACAGTTGCATCTAGCCATTTAAAATATAAACTGATGACACCCTGCCACCAATCTAGAACTGCACTTAAACTCATAAAGTCTAGGGACTAAAGATGAAATCTCATCAGAACAGTTATAAAAATATTTATAGAAAAGACACAGGGAAACTTCATTAGGGTGGTGGGAAAGAGACTGAAACCGAGAGAAGAAACTGTTAGCCTAGAACTTACGGTTGGGTCTAGCCCCTTCAACTGTAAATTAATAACACCTTGCTACCAATCTAGTACTGCCATTAATCTTATAAAGTTTAGGGACTGATGTGGAAAGCTCATCTGAAAAATTACCAAGAAAATATTAATAGAAAACATACAGGGAAGCTATGTTACAGCAGTGAGAAACAGATTGAAGCTAAATTGCCAGGTCAGGACCAATAATATAGCAGATTCATCTTTGTATTTTATCAAAAATATCTAAATTCATAGTGAGTATACCAGACGAGATGTGGCAGCAACATTCAATGTACGAATGAATGGTAGAGATATAAATATGTAATATAGACTCTACCTAGAAAAATTATCTAACTTGCAAAAATGAACCAACTATCCTAGCAGCAGACCTTGCAATTCTCTCTTCTTAATAATGTTTTTCTTTCACACTCAGTAACCTCTTGCATCATAATGAATTTATTGTCTTACTTGAGCGTCAAATGATTAAATAAAAAAAAGGGGAGTTCTATGGTGTCTGTTCCCCCTACATATTTTTAACTCTCTCCGTGGAAACTGGAAAAAATAATGTTGGATGGCAGTGAAAATGAAAAATCGTCACAGTGTTGGAGGGAGAAATGCTTACAAATTCAAGACTTGATGATGACATTGACTCAGCCATGTACTTATATATATATATATATATATATAACTAAAAATCAAGACAGACATGTTATTCCATAATTAAGCTGAAGTAAAGGCCTATTTGAGGTGAACCATCATCAGCTTTCATCTTTATTGTACAGAAGATTTTACACGAATGAAATTCACAAATAAAGACCCCCAAAAACCCAAAATCAGAAATAAAAATACAGATGCATCATTACATCAGTTAGGCGAATACACACACATACATACATAAACATATATATACGCAACATATAATCAAAAAGTATGCGTAAGAACGGATGTCAACTCAAAGATACTCTACGTAAGTCAGTCAGACTGCTGACATTCATCATCCACATACAAGCCTGTTTCGCTGTATCACAGCATGGCATCAGAGAAGGGAAATTTTAGCGTACTATATATAAGCGGTGTATACACATGCCAGTCACTGAAAGAACTCAATTCATTTCTGAACAGTTATGCATAAGTCACAGAAGTGGTAACTGTTTTCTTTTTTAATTTTCCTCCCTAGACAGCTCAATTGTAATAGGAGCATAATATATATATATATATATATATATATATATATATATATATTTACAATATTTACGCTCTCACACCCTGATTGAGCACTCTGGAAGAATGGTAGACTTTAAAAAACAGTAGCTACTCTGGTGTGTACGCATCACTCATTCAGTAAAATGAATTAGAGCACTCTAGCTATTGGGTGCGTATAATGATAATATATGCGCTAAAATGTCTGCCTTATTCCACTGAATGCTCATAGCCCAGAGGTAGAATTGCCAACTGACGCCAGTTCGGTCAGGTTTCAATCCTGGGTTAAAAAGCAGTCGGAGACTAACTGTACTGAGGAGCTGTGATACAGCGAAACAGATCTGTCTGCGGATGACAATATATATATATATATAGGTTTCATTAAAAAGCTTTTTCTTGTTACCAATAGCAACTGCAAATACACAGACAAAAACAACATTAATATTTTTTACAAAAAATGCACAATAACTACGGACAGAAAGAATCCTCATTTCGCAATATCATCTGAAATTATGTAACACCAAACAATTCAAACAAGAAAATTAAATTAAATTATCTATTATAAAAATTTTAAAAACTACCAACCGCATTATCAATAATAATAATTCGGTTACAAAATCTAAACTGCAGAGAATCAGTGTTGCTTATGAATTTAAGAACGGTATTCTTCAACTATCCAAATCTGCAAACAATTACATAGGCTACACCACTACAAAACTTTCCCCTCAGCTATGGGTTAATTAAAAAGACGTATCACTAAACCATTAATATCTTATTACAATCTAAAAATATCTCCCGGCTTTAAATAACCTGCAAAGGGTTGACAATCTGTGAATCAAACAATAAATTAAATATAATAGGATTTATAATTATATGGATAGTTTTAATTAAAAATGTGTGCTTAATAGATTTTCTAACAGTTTAAATGATATTTAGATATGACTTGAAATTATAGAATATCTTAATTAAGAAGTGTTGAAGACATTGTTTAAGAGTTTAAATTATAATTATAAGATGAAAAAATTATAGAAACGTTTTTAATTTAAAAGATATTGAACACATTGTCTATGAGTTTAAATGATAATTATAAGATTAAAAATTATAGAAACGTTTTTAATTTAAAAGATATTGAATACATTGTCTATGAGTTTAAATGATAATTATAAGATTAAAAATTATAGAAACGTTTTTAATTTAAAAGATATTGAATACATTGTCTATGAGTCTAAATGATAATTATAAGATTAAAAATTATAGAAACGTTTTTAATTTAAAAGATATTGAATACATTGTCTATGAGTTTAAATGATAATTATAAGATTAAAAATTATAGAAACGTTTTTAATTTAAAAGATATTGAATACATTGTCTATGAGTCTAAATGATAATTATAAGATTAAAAATTATAGAAACGTTTTTAATTTAAAAGATATTGAATACATTGTCTATGAGTCTAAATGATAATTATAAGATTAAAAATTATAGAAACGTTTTTAATTTAAAATTTATATCTTGTCTAACATTGTAAATGACATTAGACATTATTTAAATAACAGAAATGTTTTTAATTTAATAAGTGTTAAATACATTATCTAAGAGCTTAAATTATAATGATAAGATTAAAAATTATAGAAAGGTTTTTAATTTAAAAGATAGTGAATGCATTTTCTATGAATTTAAATGATAATTATAAGATTAAAAATTACAGAAATTTTTTTAATTTAAAATTTATATCTTAACAGGTTGTCTAACATTGTAAATGACAGTAGAGCTTAAATTATAATTATAAGATTAAAAATTATAGAAAGGTTTTTAATTTAAAAGATATTGAATACATTTTCTATGGGTTTAAATGATAATCACAATGTTTTTAAGTTAAAATTTATATCTTAGCAGTTTGTCTAATGCTGTAAATGACATTAGACATTATTTAACATAAGAGGAATACTTTTAATTTAATAAGTGCTTAATCAACACTAAGAGTTCAAGTGATTTGCAGATGTAAAAATCAACCATTTGTCCGTGCATGGAATACTGCTGTTCATCTCAGTCTTCTTGACAGGCTCCAAAGTTTATTCCCTCTGTCTATTCTACAAATATTTTCATGGCTTCTGCTCCGATGAACTTAAGTCACTGGTGTCCCCACCACAAGAATTTACTCATGCAACCAGACTGGCAATGGCGTCCCACCCATTTACAGTTAGATCAACCAAATGCAGCCAACAATTCTACTCCAGCAGATTCTTTTCTCACACTTTCCTAATGTGGAACTCCCTTCCATATACTTGCTTTCCTGATGGTTACAACCTCCAGGAATTTAAATGTAATGCCAATACCAATCTCCTATCCAATTGACTCCAGTTCTTTCTACATCACCCTCTATACCTTGTTCTACTTTCTCTCTACCTTTGCAACTGTTTTCCTACCTGTGTTCCCATCCTTCTCTTGCTCTTTCTCTGACACCCCCTGTATCTGGTCAGTCTTTCTCTTCACTCTCCTCCTGTCTAAACTTTTACTCTTATGTAGCCCCCTGCGCATCAGTGGCGTACTGCCTTGCTTGGGGTGAAATGATTGAAAAAAAAGATATTTTCAAAAAATACCATCATGTGATTATGGTTTTTCACAAATTTTCTTTATTACCATGTATGGATGCGCGTTGTGGTACAGTGGATATCAGCTCGGAACGAGAATCTGGGGAGCTGAGTTCGAATTCCAGTTGAATCCATTGTATTCACTTACGCGCAAATACCCTTGGGAAAGGTATTAATCCATCTCTTCCTTCCAGTTATGGGTTAAATAGCAGAACAGATTGGGTTCTATAGCCTTGGTCGGCAGCCAGTCTACCACAGAAAGCAATGGCAACCTACTGCGGGATAATCTTCTGCCCAGTCAGTCATGTCTCTTTCGAGACATGATTGCCCAAGCGTGTATTACGTATGGCACTTAACCGATTAGATAATTAACAGGTTTTCTGTTGCCTTCTTCACGATTTTGGAATTCATAGTTTTAGCTCTTTTCAACTGGTTGCTAATAAGTTAAAAAGCACATTCTACCCTGCGATTTAACCCATAGTGGGGCTAACCTAATTTGACAGAATTGATAGTGATAGGAATATTTTTAAGTTAAAAAAGTGTTTAATGCATGTTATCAAAGTTTAAATGATTTTAATAGAGGATTTAAAACAATGAAAATATTTTAATTCAGATATCATTAATAAATAAAGAGTTTAAATGTTACTGGACAGATATTAAAGAAAGGAAAAATTTGAAGCAACTGAAATGTGGTTCTACAGAAAGATGCTGAGGATATCATGGATCTAGCACATGAGCAATGATGAGGTTTTAGAAAGGAAGAAAATGAAAAGGAAATTAATCTGGAAGAGATAGCTAAAGTCCCTAGGACATGCAATGAGGAAGGAGGGCTTGGAGAACCTGATACTAACAGGTCAGATAGAGGGAAGGAGAGTCAGGGGAAAAACAGTGAGTAATGTACTTGACTGGCCTGAGCAGGTGGATGGCAGAACAGGGGTTGCCTGGGGTAACAGGAGAAAGCGTGCTAAGAGCCACCAGGGATAGGGAGACGTGGAAGGCCATGATCGCCTACATCCTGAAAGGATAGGGCACATAGAAGAAGAAGATCAAAATTTCAGAAATATTTTAATTGAATAGAATGTTTGAAAGATTGTCTACAGGTTTAAATTTTATTCAGATTTAAAATTGTATCAATATTTGTAATAGAAAAGTTTATTTAATAAATTGTTGAACAGTTTAAATGATATTAAACAGGATTTAAAATTATAGGAATATTTTTAATCAAAATGTGTATTTAATAGATTGTTAAACAGTTTAAACAATATCAGGCAGAATTGAAAATTATAGAAATATTTTTAATTAAAAAAGTATTTAATAGATTGCTAAACAGTTTAAACAATATTAGAATTTAAAATTATAGAAATATTTTTAATTAAAAAAGTATTTAATAGATTGCTAAACAGTTTAAACAATATTAGAATTTAAAATTATAGAAATATTTTTAATTAAGAAATATATTTAATAGATTGTTAAACAGTTTAAATAATATTGAACAGGATTTAGAATTATAGGAATATTTTTCATTAAAAAGGTACACTTAATCTGTAAATGACAATAGGCTGGATGTATTATTAATTAAAAATATGTGGTGAATAGTCCATCTCAAAGATTTAATTTTAACTTAATTTGTTAAACATGATCCTGAAATTCACTGATCATTCTTATTTAATAGAATCTTATTGAATGATCCCCACTTCATAATTTTTTAAGATTATCTGTTTCTATGTTTCCTGTATTTTATGACAAATATATTTTTCTTTTTGTTCTTGAAATCATTTCCATTTTCTTTCCTGATTCTCTACTTCCTTTAACTTCAGGTTGTAGCAGCAAGAATAACATTATTTTTTCATTAGAGTTTGTTTTCATTTTGTTTTTCACTTAATTTTTCCTCCCAGTAGAAAATATTCTTCTTTAACGTGAAAATATATACATGCAGATATACATTGTCAATTTATTTATTCTTAATTCTATTTTCATTTCTTATTTTTTTTTTTTTTTTACTGAAATCAAAATTGAAACAAAATTTGGTTATTTTCATGTTTTTATTTCCTTTTGTTAAATTAGAATTAACTTTGAGTGTGATGATTTTTGTTTTTTTTTTGTTTTTTGCTTCTTTTGTTTTATCCAATTGTCTTCCCCGGAACTTAGGTGTTATGTGTTTGTTCTCGATTGTTCATTCAAAACTATTGTCCAAATGTAAAAAGATGAAACAAAAAAAAAATCCTCGAATAATCACATGAAAGAAAGAAATCTTTTCCCTCGTTAGATTTTCACAACAATAGCTCTTTGAATTAAGGAATCCATTGTCTTAAATCTACAGAACTCAACCAACACCTCCACCCACCTACATGCTAACCCCAAACTCCACCTTTACCCTGTTTGTTATACCACTTTCTTTTCCAATCCAAGCTTTCAAACAGTAATAAGTATTTCAACAACTTTAAACTCTGTCACCATGCATAAGTGCAGATAAAGGTGGGTGGAGTCTTGTTTTGCAAAAATTCTTCTTTTCTATTGGTTCTTAATTTCCATTGGCCTATTCTGAATAAACCAATCAGATTACTGTATCAGAAACTGGACTTTCAAATGTGCCATTGCTGCTCAGAGTTAAAAATTTGTACATTTCTGTTCAGGGAAATGCAATAAAAAAAATCTACTTTTCAAAATGTCTTCAAACCAAATATTCTGTGAATAAAAGAATCTTTTGTTGAACTTTCTGATCAATGGAGATTGGATAACAATTGGCAAAAAGCACAGATAATAACAATAATTACGATGATGAAATATATGAAGTTTGGTTTTGTTTTGTGTTGGTAAGTCGAACTGTTTAGTATTGAAGTTTGAGGTTATAGCCAAAAATTTAAATAAATTATCTGATATAATGCAAATGAGTGAATACTTGTTCTTATGCTTGTTTTGTTATATTGTCCGAGAAGATGTTAACATCTCTGTCAGTTAGTTTGTGAGTTATCAAGGTATTCATCAGTTAATAAACTCAAGCCAAAATTGTCTGTCTGTTAAACTTCTCTAAGGACTGTCAGTTTCACACCTCAAGCAATTATAACTTATTATATATATATATATATATATATATATATAATATACACATATACATATATGTGCATGTGTATATATGTATGTATATGTGTGTGTGGACATATATGTGTATATGTGTGTGTGTGTGTGTGTGTGGACATATATATGTGTATGTATATATATATATGTGTGTGTGTGTGCATATTTATGCATGTATATATGTGTGCATGTCTGTGTGAACACATATATGAGTGTATATATATATATATATATGTGTGTGTCTGTGTGGGAAAATATATATCTATGTTAATATATATATGTGTGTTGTCTGTGTGGACATATATATGTGTGTTGTCTGTGTGTGGGCATGTGTGGAGTATGTGTTTGTATATATATATATATATATATATATATATAAATATACATCATATATATATATGTGTGTGTTTGTGTGTGGACATATATATATGTCCATATATATGTATTTGTCTGTATGTGGACATATGTATGTGCATATATTCATACATATGTGCATATATATATATATATATATATATATATAAGAAAAATTAAGACAGACACGTTATTTCATGATGAAATGTCTTAATTTCCTTATATTTGCTGTCTGTCTATATTTTGTCTGTCTTAATTTTTCTTATATTTGCTCTATATGTATTTATATACATATATATTTAGAGCTCTCTGAGAGAGTTATCCTACCACTGTATGTACAGGATACTCCTTTGGATTCTTCTATACCCACACTGCATGCTGATATATATATATATATATATATTAATGCAGGTTTCATTGAATAATATAGACAAGTTCCATCTATTAATTTTGTGTAGGATCCGTTCATACCGTCTGATATACTTGATGGTGATATCGTTGTAGGACAACAACAAATCACAGTAATTGTTGATTTTTTTATCGGGTCTAAGCTTTCGGCTCACATAAGCCATTATCAAAGAGTAAATATTAACACACAGTAAACATAGAACATTTAAGCTATTAACAATAAAGAGAATTAAATTGAAAATATAAGTCCATCCCTACCGTGGCGGATGACCGAAGACAGTGACAAAATAGTGGCGTTGTGGTCCCTGATCTGATTACAGGCATTTGAGTACATTATTGGAAATATCAAAATTGATTGTATTCAAACCAGGTTTAAATTGTTTAATGTAGATTGCTTCAAGGATTTTTCGTTTCTGTTTATTATTTTCTTGTTTGAGTATGTACGTGTTATCAACGAGCGTTTTTCTCAGAAGAATTATATATATATAATACTTTTTAAAAACAGAGATCATACATTATTATTAAAACATGATACAAAAGTATCACACCATTTTAAATTTACCTTTCAACTGACCCTTTTTTAGAAAAAAACCATTGGTAAATTAAATCTGAGCAGCTAATGTTTTAAACAATGAATAAGGAATGGGGTAGGAGAAAAAGAAAAAAAGATTTCCTCCTAGTTAGGTAATAGCTATCCCAAATTTGTGCTTTGATTCTCTCTGTGTGCATGGAGCAAGTCTTTTCATATTAATAATAACACACTTCAATATATCTAAATTGAGTCTGGTCTATGCCCTGAGCATGACAGAGAAAAAATCAAGAGAGTAACTAGTCCCGCAATCAACAGAATTTAATAAATTCTCACCAGTAGTGGAGACATGAGTTAGTGAACACTCGGATGTCACCGGCTTGTGCCTATGTACCTGGCCTGGGACATGCTTGGTGATCCAAATCTTCAGCCTCTGGATAGTCTTGCCCATGTAGTCGACCTTACATCGACACTTACATTGATATATAACCAAATTTCATTGATGGGCAGGCAATTCATCCTTACAGCATGGGGGAAAAGACTGATGAGTTGAAAAAATATTCTGGACCATCAAGGCACCAAAACTCTGCTTGATGGAAACAGAAATGTGGTTATATATCAATATAAGTATTGATATAAGGCCAACTACATCAACAAGACCATCCAGAGCCTAGAGGTTAGGATTGACAGGCATATATATATATATATATAGTCATCCGCAGACAGATCTGTTTTGCTGTATCACAGCTCATCAGTACGGTTAGACGGTAGAAGGAGGCAGAATGTGGTTATATATCAATATAAGTATTGATATGAGGCCAACTACATCAACAAGACCATCCAGAGCCTAGAGGTTAGGATTGACAGGCATATATATATATATATATATATATATATATATATATATATATATATATAGTCATTCACAGACAGATCTGTTTTGCTGTATCACAGCTCATCAGTACTGTTAGACGGTAGAAGGAGGCAGACTTTTTAACATGTATATTATCATTATACACACCCAATAGCTGAGAGTGTTCTAATTCATTGCTGAATGAACGATGCATAGATGCCAGAGTAGCTACTGTTTTTCAAAGTCTACCATTCTTCTTGAGTGCTCAATCAGGGTGTGTGAACATAAATAGTCATCTGCAGACAGATCTGTTTCGCTGTATCACAGCTCATCAGTACAGTTAGACTGTCGATTGCTTTTTACCCAGGATTGCAACCCGACTAAATTGGTGTCAGTCGGTGATTCTACCTCAGAGCTACGGGTGCTTGATAGACGTTTACCGCTCATATATATATATATATATATATATATATATATATATATATATATATATATATATATATATATATATATATATATATATATAGGTGGTCAAAATCCAGGAAGGCTTGGTAAAATCCGGGATAAGGTTGGTAAATAATCCAGGAGCATCCTAGTAATATCGTTAAAATATTAAAACTGATCCAATAAGAGAGCTCGATGCAAACCAATTCAATTTACTGAGCGGATATTTATTTATTTACCTGTAAATTCAGATAAAACTTAGTGGAGAAATCGCCATTTTTCAACATGTCATTTTAGGCATGCATTCTTCAACCCCTTATAAACAGAGAATGAGGAAAAATTCTAAGCCCAGAGATTAGCTTACTGTTGGGACGCCCGCGCCTATTTGGCTATAATGGACTATTCCATTACTATGTAAAGTAATGGTGGCATCTATGTAGGAGAGTGTGCCAAGCAGCCGATCGACAAGTCAGCCGTAGACTTCCGGTGACGACCCGGAAGTACCCATTGCTCATACTACGTCTTACGATGGTTGAGACGATTAACCTTTATTCTTGTATTGGACACAAATAACCTTTGTAAATACTATTTTCACGGAATGCAACAATTAACCTATTCCTGTTGTTGAGTTATTTATTCTTACTCATGACATAACACTTACGTAAAGGAATATATATATATGTATATATATATATATATATATGTTTATATTTATATATGTTTATATATATGTATATATATATATATCCTTTTACTTTAACTGTTAAGTTAGTGAATACACATGTTTGAGTAGACACCCTTTATTTTTTTTCAACAGTGTAAATTATGTCTTCTGGATTTCGTATTAATAATAGCTAATATGAAAATGCATTTTCCCTCTATTTTATAAACATATGTGTTTGAAATAAAATAAAACAACTAAAATAGCATTCTATGTAATAAGAAGTAATGTTGGATTAAATATAAAATGCATTATTTTCATAGAAAAAAACATATTCATGTAAGTTCTCAGCCTGATACACTTAGTAAATCATCGAACACTCTGTCTACATACAGTAGAATGTGTACGTACATGATGTAAATCAGTGTAGTGCTTTAGATCCAATATTTTATATATATATATATATATATATATATATATATATATATATCTCCAAGTGAGTACAGAACGAGGAGAGAAAAAATTTTTTTCCGGTCCAAAACATTAATTTAAAACAGTGCTCAATATATGATGTATAGAGCTGTGAATATTTATTATAAATTATGTTTTAGAACATGTACATAATTTTTTCTATATATGTCCTCTTCTCTACAATCATATGTTTGTTTCAATGTTGGGATTCCAACTTATCATCAGGAGGAAAGAGTAAGAGTTGGAATCATCCTCTGTTTATATTTGGTTTGTTGTTGTTGTTGTGGGGTTGGTTGGGGTTATTGATAATTAAGGGAATGTGTCTTTCGTTTTGACCGTTAGACTTTTGAAGAACTTGGTGTGTAAGTGCGAAATTGTTGATTAATGGTATTATCTGCCGGAATGTATGTTTATATATATATTTATTTATTTAATTACTTAGTTTTTGCTCATATCTAAATTAGACCAGTACACAGTTGTATTAAAAAGTACTCAATACATTTATATTGTAGAACATTTGAATATTTTAATTTAGAAATGAGTCATTTCACAAACTAGGTTTCAACTTTTTGATTTCTTCGGGTTATTTATAATTACTGATTTTCCAATGTTTTCAAATGTACAACAGATATTTTTACGAACATGTGACTGCAATTTTTGTGATTGTTCTATTTTTTTTTTAAATTCTTTTTTTAGATTCCAAATATGTATATATGAGAGTATGATCCATATTTGGGATCTACAAAAGGTATTTTTAAAAACAGATGGAATAATCTCAAATCTATATTTAAGCTGGAAAACCTAAAAAATTGTAGCAAACTGGAAACTAAAACAAAAGAATGAAAAAGACATGAAGTACAATAAAAAAAATCCAAACCTTACAACGGTGTTAATGTCTGCAGATTATGTGAAGAGAAAAACTTAACCCCAATATTGCTTTCAGAACAAAATAAAATTACTAAATGAAATATCAAAAATAATGTCACATCTACAAATACACTAGCAGAATAGCCCGGCATTGCTCAGGTGTAATGAAAGCTTTAAAACTAATTCATGGTCCTGGAGCTCAGACTCAGCCTAAAGAATATTTGTGTGAAGTTTGGTGAGAATCGAATAAAAATTGTGGATTTGTATAAAGGGCAAACAGACAGATAAACAGATACACACACAAACATCATCATCGGTGATGGTGGATGTTATAATATTTCAGTTTAAACAACCTCTCTGAAGATGGCTCACGTGAGCCGAAAGCTTAGAAGAAAATCAATAAATAATTATCCAAATGTTGGAGAATTTTTGTCTTTATTTTCAACTGAAATTAAAGCAAAAATATGACGTTTAGAACAGCTCATGATTAAACATAATAAACATTCATTGTCTCTTATATTTAACAGCATATGTTTAGAAAACATATATATATATTATCGATTTTCTGCACTATTGTAAGAACTGCAACCTTGAAATTTCTGAATATCATTTCTTATGTTTTTCTCTATGAGGGTATCAAATTTGATTAAAATCAGACCACTCCTTCTATAACCCGAGTTTTTTGAGTGTTGATTTTTGATATTTATCGGGGGTACCTTGACACAAAACCTAGCTAAGAACACTTGCAGACGCTTATAGTACAACTGTGTAAATTGTCAAGAAAATCGGTTCAGCCGTTTCAGAGTCTATAGGTAACAGATACACACACACACACACACACACACATAGATAAGGTTCCATTTATAAATAAGTTTAGATCTTAGAATCACACAAATCTGGATGAAATTGTTTTAAGATCCTTAAGTAACTCTTCACCAATTTTGATAATTTTCACTTGTTTAAAAATTCCAGTCATGTATTCATAAAATCCCTGTTGTACATTTGAAAAATGTAGTAAAATTAGTTATTATAAATCACCCGAAGATGCCAAAAGGTTGAAACCTAGGTTGCAAAAATAACTCATTTCCAAATGAATATATATCTCTCATTACGATTGGGCTTGTATGTGGATGACTAATATATATATATATATATATATATATATATATATATATATATATATATGTATGTATTAATTGTTTAATACTTAGTTTTGGGCCCTAATAGGGTTAGACAAGTACACATTTGTATTAAAAAGTGTTCTATACAATTATTTTGTAGAACTTTTGAATATTTTTCATTTTTAAATGAGTTATTTTGCTACCTTGGTTTTCAACTTGAGTTGTTTCTTCAGGTGATTTTTAATAACTTATTGTTATTAAAAATAGTCTGAAGAAACCAAGGTGGCAAAATAACTCATTTAAAAATGAAAAATATATATATATATATATAGTCATCCGCAGACAGATCTGTTTCACTGTATTACAGCTCATCAGTACGGTTAGACATCTGATTGCTTCAGATGTCTAACCGTATGTTAGACATGTCGGTGAATTTACCTCTGAGCTATGAGAGCTCAATAGAGGAAGGCAAACTTATACAAAGTAAACACATGCCAGTAGCCGAGAGTGTTCGAATTCATTACTGAATGAATGATGTGTAAATGCATGAGTAGCTACTGTTTTTATAGCGTATACCATTCCTCCATAGTGCTCAATCGGTGTGTGAGAGCGTATGTATATATATAATAATCATCTGCAGACAGATCTGTTTCACTGTATTACAGCTCATCAGTACGATTAGATACCTGATTGCTTCTAGCCAAGATTGAACTTGATCAAATTGACATGTTGGTGATTGTACCTCTGAGCTATGGGTGCTCAGTAGAGAAAGGAGAACTTTAGCATGTTATATACAATGTAAACACATGCCAGTAGCCGAGAGTGTTCAAATTCATTACTGAATGAAAAATGTATAGGTGCGTGAGTAACTACTGTTTTTATAAAGTATACCATTTATCCATAGTCCTCAGTCGGGGTATGTCTACATGTGTTTGCATATTTTTTAATGAATATTAATATACATTTATCTGTGTGAATGTATTTACATTTTTCTATGAATACAATAACAAACATGTTACTTTGTCAATCTGTCAGTTATGTGCCATACATAATACACGCTTTGGGTGATCATGTCTTGAAATAGACATGACTGACTGGGCAAAAGATCATCCCGCAGTAGGTTTGCCATTGCTTTCTGTGGTAGTCTGGCTGCCAACCAAGGCTATAGAACCCAATCTGTCCTATTATTTAACCCATAATTGAAGGGAAGAAATGGATTAATACTTTTTGCAAGGGTATTGGTGCATAAGTGAATGCAAGGAATACAACTGGAATTCGAACTTGGCTCCCCGATTTGTTGTTCTGAGTCGATATCCACTGCACCACAGATGCATATCCGCTTTTTCAATAGATATCATAATTAAATTATTTATATCCTTGTAAATGTGGAGATATGAACACACACACACACAGACACACAGACACACAGACACACACACACAGACACACACAGACAGACACACACAGACAGACACAGACTCACACTCACAGACACACAAACACACACAGAAATATGCACACACACACACAAACACACATATAAACAGACACACACAGACACACAGACACACACAGAAATATGCTCACACACAGAGACACACACACACAGACACACACAGACAGACACACACGCACAGACACACAGACACACATAAAAATATGCACACACACACAGACACACAAAGACAAATACAAACAGACACAGACACACACGCACACACACACAGACGCACACAGACACACAACCAACACTAAAATGTATCTACACTTCAGCAAAGAAAAAAATTGCATAGGTATTGTAAAACTAAATTTATCCAGACATCACAAGATTAATATGTGTTACCTCTGGGCTCTACAATCACAAGTGATGGAGGCTTTTTTGCTTCCAGACATGTATTAGTACACCAAACTATTACTTGGTCAACATGAGCCAAAGCATTCGGTGGGATCGCTGTACATGCATTTTCAATTTATTGTCTAAGGGCCGCCAATGAAGTCAATTTTCTGCGATACACAACATCCTTTTTGGGTTCCCCATAGATAAAAGTCTGCAGGTGATAATTCACAAGAATGTGATTGCACTTCTTCATTATAGCCAGTGTTCTTGCAAATTCTCACTCAGATAATCTTGCATGTCTTGCTGGTAACATTGTGGTTCACTTAATTATTGAGTGAAAAATTCATCATTTCCATGAATTTTTTTTTTTTAATCATATCACCCAAGCAAGGCAGTAATGACACTGATGTACAGGGGGCTACATAGGAGTGAAAAGATTGGAAAAGAGAAAGCCGGAAACCACATCCTAAACAGGGAACAAGGGATGAGCCTCTTCACCTGTTCAATAGATGTGGGTGGAGTGTGAACCGGGTGATAGTTTAGTCTATCTACTCCAATTAAAAAAGAAAAAAGAAAAGAATAAAAAAAGAGTGTAAAGATTAGAAAAGAGAAAAGCCGGAAACCATATCCTATGCAGGAAACAAGGGATGAGCCTCTTCACCTGTTCAATAGACGTGGGTGGAGTGTGAACCGGACGATTGTTTAGTCTATTTACTCCAACTGAAAAAAAAAGTGAGAAGATTGGAAAAGAGAAAACCAGAAACCGCATCCTAAACAGGAAACAAGGGATGAGCCTCTTCACCTGTTCAATAGATGTGGGTGGAGTGTGAACTACGGCATGTAATCTGACTGAGAATCTGACCACACACCTCCATAGCTTGAGGTGGGCTGTCAGATTTTAAGGAATGTACCCTACTTAAAGTAATATCATGTCATATCTCTGGTTTCAAACTTTTCTGTCAGATGAGTAATTATTGATAGAGCATAAGAATCCCAATTTAAAATGTCTCTTGTTTTATAAACTCTCATCATTACTGCGGCACTCTCATGGTTAGCATAATACAGCTTCACAAACTCCAAGCGACAGTAACTAAGCTTCGACATATTTTCCAGAGAAGGATTTGTCAAGACAGACCCCATCTTATATACATTTAATATGTGGCAAATAAATAATGTATCATCACCTGAATGGTCAATTTAAGAAAAAACATTAAGTACATATACTATATATATATATATATATATATATATATATATATATATATACATATATATATATTTGTAATTTTGTTATTGCAATGGTTTATAAAAGCATAATATCACTACACAAAAATGTTCATGTTTCAGAACAATACCGTTCTTCTTCAGGTGATATGTTAAAATAAATGGTGAAAATGACTTATTTTTAAAATATAAGATGAATTCATGGTTATTTATAAAATTAAGGAGTGATAGTTGGAGAAAATGCATTAGGTGTGTCAATAATGTATATATATATATATATATATATATATATATATTGTTGTGGTGGACCTACCCATTAACAAAGTAATGGACGAACTCAATCTGCATAAATACCATGTGACTAGTAGTCTCCAGGAGAGCACCAATCTGGTGTGAGTCAGACGTCCATAGAGTGACTTATTGAACAGAGACTTTGATATCCAACACCGCTTGCTCGTCAGTCAGCCATCTTCAGAGAGGTTAGGATCTTTTAATGCTGCGGAATCATGTAACTTAAATTTAGTGTATCATGTTAGCAGAAAGCTTAGAATCAACTTAATAAAAAATTATCCAAATGTTGGAAAATTTTTGTCCTTATTTTCACCTGAAATTAAAGCCAAAATATGATGTTTAGAACGGCTCATGATTAAACATAATAGACATCTAGTGTCTTTTATATTTAACATTATATGTTTAGAAAATTATCTGCTGCCTCAATACACTAAATATATATATATTGTTGAGTTGTGATGATGCTTAGTACCGAGACTTTTTTTTTAGTGGTTTACTGATAAAAAATATTTTGGCAAGCAGGTTTTTGTAGAGTGCACAATATCAAGATAGAGTGTTAGTAGGACTAATGTGGAGAAGTTTATCACTTAAATGAGCAGGGTTATGCAGACTTTGAAGTTTCAGGAAGGCACCATTATGATGCTCGCACTCCTCAGGGCCTTTTTCCAACTGCTGTTGTGTTCTGGTTTTACTTATCTATATGATGCTTGGTGTAATTTAATATTTTTGTATGTGAGTGATTCTACAGATGGTTAATTGCTTTTGATTTCTTTTGTTGTGTTGACTTCTTTTTAGTGAGTTGTATTATTTGTATATTCTGAAATCAACCACCTGTAAATAATACATTAAAAAGAAGTCAACATAACAAACGACTATACTGAATCCATTGCTAGGTCAGCTGTTCCGAAAGTTGGTTCATATATGTTGTTTGAGACAACTTTTCTCTCTAGAATCTACCTTATATATCTAAGAGTCTACCATTCATCCATGCTTAGAATATTGCTGCCACATTTAGCCCACTGCCCTTGCTATTTATCTTGAGCATCCTGAAAAAGTTGAAAGAAGAATCAGCAATATTATTGGCCCTGATCTGGCAGCTTGGCTGCAATCACTTTTCTACTGCCATGAGGTTGCTTCTCGGCATCTTTTCTATAAATATTTAATGGTAATTGTTTTGATAAACTCTTTGTTATGGTATCTAGACACTGAATTTAAGCTCAGTACAAGAATGGTGTCAAGAAATCACCAATTTACAGTTGAGCTGGCTAAAAAAAACATTTTAAATGCAAAAAAACAAAAGTTTAAATACACAGGGAGTGTTACAAAGAGATGAAAAGTGCGACAAAGAGATCTGAAGGCGAATTGGCAAGGCAAAGGAAGCATTCCAGAAGTTGAGTAAAATATTAAGAAACAGGACAATTTCGCTAGAAACAAGGAAGAGAGTACTGGATTGCCATGTGATGTCAGTTCTTCAATATGGCACTGAATGCTGGACAATATCATCAAAGATGAAGGAAAAACTTGAAGCAACTGAACTGTAGTTCTACAGAAGGATGCTGCGAATATCATGGATCGAGCATGTGAGCAATAATGAGGTCTTGGAAATGATGGAAACGAAAAGGGAATTAATACTGAGCATTAGAAAGAGACGGCTGAAGTTCCTGGGATATGCAATGAGGAAGGAGGGCTTGGAGAAGCTGATACTAACAGGCCAGATAGAGGGAAAAAGAGACAGGGGAAAGCAGTGGATAACATATTTAAAGGGCCTGGGCAGGTGGATGATGGAACAAGGGTTGCATGGTGTAACAGGAGAAGGCGTGCTAAGAGCCACCAGGGATAGGGAGACGTGGAAAGCCATGATTGCCTACATCCTGAAAGGACAGGGCACATAGAAGAAGAAAATGTAGCCATAAGTTCTGTGCTAACAATTTTTTTTCTCGCAATTCTTACTTGTGGAACTCCCTTCTGGTTCCATGGTTTTTAGCCAACTTTAATCTGCAAAAATTTAAATGCAATGTCAATAGCTATTTACTGTTCTCTTAACTACTCTTTTCTCTTTTAGCTCAATATTAATGTTCTGCTCCTAATTCTTCCACACCCTGTAATCACTTGTATCTTAGTGGCTTTACTGCCTTATGTTGGGTGATACCAATTAAAAACAAAAACACAGTGTTGCTTAGAGAATAGGAAGCTGTGGAGAGCCATAATCCACTACATTCTGAAACAGAAGAGCAAATTTTACCGATAAAATGCAGCCGTAACTTCTACTCCAACAGTTTCTTTCCTCGCACTTCCCGATTGTGGAATTCTCTTCCAAACGATTGCTTCCCCGACGGCTACAATCTCCAGGAGTTTAAATGTAAGGTCAATAGACACCTCCTAACACACTAACCTGCTCCCATTCTATCAAACACTCTTCCCATCTGCCCAATCCTCATCCTCGGTATCCTTACTCATCTGTCACCTTCCTCCTGACATTCCCTATGTCTAACCACTTCTTCTCTTTACCTTCCCCTATGTAGCCCCATGCGCAATAGTGGCAGTGGAATGCCTTGCTTGGGGTGAGATGATTAAAAAAAAAAAATAAATAAATAAATAAATAAAAACATTTACATGCAATGTCAATTGCTATTTACTGTTCTCTTGGTTACTCTTTTCTCTTTGGGCTCAATTTTAATGTTTCTGCTCCTAATTTTTCCACACCTTGTAACCACTTGCGTCTTAGTAGCTTTACTTCCTTGAAAGTTGTTGTGAGCCATGATCCACTAAAGAAGAAGTTGAATCAGAGTGAGTAAATAAAAACATTTGAGGAAAAGAACCAGAATAACTGGCTTGTTCAATCAGTTAACTGTAAAATTTTATTGACTTCATGCATCATGTGTGCGGCGGCTGTTAAGTTTATTTTTTTTTTTGCTGTGAGCAGGGTAGGATTTAGATGATAAGGCAGAAAGAACAAACCCTAGTAATCGATCAAAAGATTGTGAAAATAGATGACCATAATTGGATCAGTGATTAGTTCAAATTTGGAAAACTCAAATACGTGTCTCTTTCCGACCGGAACATTTTGTCCTGGAAGTTTCTGATGTTCAAATTGATAAAGATGTGACTCTGGCTGGTTGTATTTTCCTGCTTTTATTGATCGATATTTACAAAGATAATGGCTGAATCAGAGGTTTTCTGGACACAGCTACAATTAAGGGGCACCCACTGAAAGGTAGAATTTTGTATCAATGACTTGTAAAGATTGCTACCACCAAGTTGTTCTGATAGTACATCTTATTAGTCCTAACCTGGCATCTTAGATTCAGTCACTTTCTTATCAGCATAATGCTGCTTGCCTGTGCCTTTTCTCTATATATCTTTATCTATCTTTCTTTACATACACACACTCATATGGAAATGGCACAGTGGAAAGATATTCATCTGATGATAAATCAGTAGGATTTCAATTCTGGCTTGAAGCAAACAGTTAACCCAGCTGCACTAAAGAGCTATGATACAGCAAAACATACTTGTCTGCAGATGATCATATATATATATATTGTGTATTTGGGCAACACTCTTTCTTTTATACAGATTTCATTAAAAATGACAGACAATGTATTATCATTTAGTTTTTTTATATAATTTTTCATGTTCATAAAATTATTTTCTTTTCAAAACTCAAATTATATAAAAACTGTTCAAAACTTTTGTATTTTGAAGCACTTTCAGCTATACTTTTAGCCATTATCAAGAATTAATTTTGTTTCACTTATAAATAAACCTGTGGAAAGTTTATGCATACATCCACGTGCAAGATAAGATTAAAAATAATAGTCATTACTAAAAAAAAAAGAGAAATTCTACACTTAATAACAACAATTATGAAAACAGTAACAATGTTTTTACCATGTTCGGATCTTAACATACACAAGATTCTGTGTGCATAAACTTTCCACATGTTTATTTATTTATAATGGCTAAAAGTATAGGTTTGTGTATATTTGTAGAATAATAATGGAATAGTGTGGAATAGTGTGGAATAGAGGAAGAATAAAGATAGACATTTTGCATGTTAAAATAGGAATTTATTAATGGAAAAGAATAACAAGAATTCATAGAAGTTAATGTTCGATGAGAAAGTTAAGGGTATCAAGAGTTCATAATGTTGGGAAGGAATGTTGAGAATAAAGAAGAAGTAAAAGAAATTAGCACATGAGAAAGAAGGGGAAGAGGACAACGACCTAGGTGGACTTGAAGTTTCTCTCTGGTTCTCTTTGTCGTCTCTGCTGCTTCCATGTGACTGTCTGGCTGGCCTTCCTTTTGCCTTTTATAACCATTTAGTTTTTTTTGCACTGGATCACTAACTCTTTTCAGTCTTGCAAATCTCTTCCATTGGTCAGAAAATTAATTTAACATCTACTCACGAAATCCGGTTTCCACTTTTTCTTTAAGCACACGGTCAATCCTTTTTCTATTCCACAAAACCAGGATTTCACACATCATTGTGAATTTTTGTAAAAGTGAGGAAGAAAGTTGCTTTTAATTCTTAATTTCCTATCCCCCACAAAGGAATGCTACTAGTACGCAGAGGTTTATGGGGAGGAAAAGTGAAAAAGAAGACTGAGTATAGGGTAGATTGATGAAACTGGGTAAAAGATGAATGATATTCAAGAAAATAGAAGATGGTGATTGATATTGCATTTAAATTTTTGAAGATTATCGTTATCATAGAATGCAAGTAAATGGAAAGGAGTCCCACAGGTGGGAGATGGGAAAAAAGAAACTGTACAGTTATATATATTCAGTATTTACATTATTCGGACTATTGTCCTCTCCTTTGTTGCCATTTGTATGCTCCAGCCTTCTTCAGGTGCTAGAAATTTCAAACTAAACCCTTTATTACAATCACTGGGATATATCATTTTAATTTCCTTGCCTGGAGCCTCTTCTGGTTATCTCTCTCTCTCTCTCTCTCTCTCTCTCTCTAACCCTGTAAGTTATTCGTTCACCACTGCTGTAGCCTAGTATTGAACTCACAACTCTTTGGGTCAAGTCACAGGAACTAACCAATGTCTATATCCACTGTATATAGATAACGGTCATGTCACGTTGGATACACCGGTTCCCGCTCGATCACCGAAGTTAAGCAACGTTGAGCCTGGTCAGTACTTAGGTGGGTGACCACTTGGGAATACCAGGTGCTGTTAGCATTCACGGATGTGCGTTGGGGTGCAGTGGATGTCGGCTTGGAGGGGGAAATCGGTGAGCCGAGTTCCAATTTCAGTCGAGTGCGCTGCATTCACTTGCGCACTGGTACCCTTGGGAAGGTATTAATCCGTTCGTTCCCTCCAATTATGGGTTAAATAATTGAGGTCTGCTGTTCGTGCGATCTGTGGCAGTCATCTGCACCAATTGTTTGTTATCAGCAGTTCCAAGAAGTGTGGATGGTACTACACAATGCCTTCACCACTATAAACAAATCTCTGTGTGGTTGTCTTGCTGGAAAAAGGTTGGACCCTCATACGTTGAACGCGACGGGAGAATCCATTATATCATTATCATTATATATATATATATATTTAATTAAAAATAACTGACAAGGCACTAAAATTAAGCTTTCTATTCAATTTTCTTGCATTTGTGAAAGTATTTTCTTTTCAGGGCAGAAAGTGGGTAAAAAACTATCCAAACATTCTATATATCTGAACACTATTTTGCTATTATCAATTATCAAGAATGTTCTTTTTATACACTACCGGCCATAATTATTAGGCCACCCCACGTTTTAAAAAAATTATGTATTTCATGCTATTTTTAGTAATTATTGCCAAGTGGATAATTCTAAATGAAAATAGAATGGTTCTTTTGTTATTATTACTTTGCAAAATTTTACAAGGCAGCCAGGAAGCCTTTGCTTCAGCCAGCCAATAAGAAGAAGAGACTAGCATAGGAAAGAGATCACATAAACTGGACACCAGAACAGTTCATTTGATGCACATATTATTGTACAGTATTAAAAAAAGAACCATTCTATTTTCATTTCAAATTATCTACTGGGCAATATATACTAAAAATAATATGAAATACATCATTTAAAAAAAAAACTGGGGTGGCTTAATAATTATGGCCAGTAGTTTACCTATAAGTCTACCATTGCTCCATACTTAGAATATTGCTGCCACATATGGTCTGATGCTTGATAAAATCTGAAGAATCAGCAATATTATTAGTCCTGATCTGATATCTCAGCTTCAGTCACAGATCTAAGGTTACCTCCTTGTACCTTTTCTATAAATATTTTTGTGTAATTGTTCCACTATGGTACCTCGACTTTACAAATTTAAATACCCTTGAGAAAGATATGAATCTATCTTCCCCACTACAGTTATGGGTTGAATAGTGGGACAGACTTTGTCCTATAGCCTTAAACTGTCTACTCCAGAAAGAAAATCTTCTGCCTAGTCAGTCACAAATTGAAAGAAACTTGTTCATCCAAGTGTGTATCATGTATGGCACTTGACTGACTGTCTAGAGGGGCAGCAAGGTTTTATCATTCTACAGTTAAAATAGCTAGATGTAACTGTAAGTTCTATGTTAAGGGTTTCTTCCATAACACTTCTCACCTGTAAAACTCTTTTTTGGCTTCTTGCTTCCCAGACAATATTGATCTTCAAAAATTTAAATACCTTTTCCATCATTATCTTCTGTTTTTTAATTCTTTTTCTTTTATTGTTTTCTATAAATCAGTCAGTCAAATACCATATGTGATAAGGCTTGGGCAATCATGTCTCTTTTGAGTTATGACTGACTGGGCAAAAGATTATCCTGCAGTTGGTGGCCATTACTTTCTGTGGTAGACTGGTTGCCAGCCAAGGCTATAGAATCTAATCTGCCCTGTTATTTAACCCATAACTGGAGGGAAGAGACATACCTTTCCTAAGGGTATTTGTGCATAAATGAATGCAAGGAATTCAACTGGAATTTAAACTTGGCTCCCTGATTTTTCGTTCCGACCTAATATCCACTGCATCACAATTCTCATACTCTTGAACATGCAATAACCCCTTGTGTTTGTATATTAGTGGCTTTATTGCCTTGCTTGTGGTGAAATGATTAAAAAAATATAAGTACAGAAATTCAAATATTTCTCCTTGCTTTGAATATTCTTGTCTGGTACTTTTACTATACAGTAAAAAGTATTAGGACAACATTATTTAATCTTTTATAAGGCATACTGACAGAAAATAAACAATTTAATTAATTTTATTTGATTTACTCAACAAATGCTTTAACAAGAAAACAATACTTGTTACAAAATAAATTTAATATTTAGTATAATAGCTTTTTACTTTGATCACAGCCTTCCTTCTGTCAGGCATTGACATCACAAGCTTCCACAGTGTATCTCATGGTATCTCCTGCCAAGCAGCTTGTATTTGTTCCCAAAGTGTGTCTTGCAAAGTAACGTTAGATTTATCAATTTTTTTATTAAAAATATTGCATAGATGTTCAATAGAGTAATTTCAAAATAACTTGTTTAATAGAAAATAGGAAAAATTAAACATAATTTGTTTTTGATACTTTTTTTACACCTAGTTTTAAATAATCAATATTTATTAACAATTTACTTGGCTTTTCACCCTGTATTTAAATTTTAGTGAGGTTTTTAGGAAAATCATCCCTGTTCTAATACTTTTGAACACTACTGGTAGTGTGCAAGAGTTTTAGGACACACATGATTTTAAACTTTATTTTTGATGCCTCATAAAAGATAAAATAGTTCTTGTCCTAATACGTTTGCACAGTACTGTATATTTAGAAATTCGTGATAAAATCCAAAGAAGAATCAGCAATAATATTAGTCCTGACCTGGCATGTCAGCTTCAGTCACTTTCTCACTGCAATAATGTAGCTTCCATATGCCTTTTCTATAAATACTTTCATAGTGATTGTTTTGATGACCTTACCTCTGTGATTTAATATTTTTGTTTTTATTCCCCTTCCTCGAGACAGAAAAATTGTTCATATGGGAACTAGTTAAGACTTCATAGAAACTTTGAGGTGTTGTGTTGGCTGTAGAAAGAATAATAAGTATGAATGTGTTGTTTTGGTGTAAGGAATAATGTGGCAGGGTTAGGGTCAGTAATTGTGGTTATATAGGTGGGGGATACTAAAATCAAGCAGGTACAAAAATTCTAATACCTGGGAAGTGTGCTAACAGAAAATAGAAATTGTGAGACAGAGAATGGAAAACAAATTGGCATGGCGAAGGATGCATTTCCAGAAGCTGAGTAAAGTATTAAGAGACAGGAAACTTTCACTAGAAACAAAGAAAAGAGTACCGGATTGCCATGTGAAGTCAGCTCTTCAATATGACAGTGAATGTTGGACAATATCATTGAAGATGAAGGAAAAACTTGAAGCAATTGAAATGTGGTCCTAGAGAAGGAAGCTGCAGATATAAAGTGGGGTTCAATTCCAGATTACAATCAATATATAAACTGACCCCTCACTTTGTGGTCACATCAGTTTATATACATTTATATTCCTGAGATCCAAAAACACAAGGATGCCTTCCAATAGCTGAGTAGAGTATTAAGGGACAGGAAACTTTCACTAGAAACAAAGAAAAGAGTACTGGATTGCTATGTGATGTCAGTTCTCCAATATGGCAGTGAATGCTGGACAATATCATCAAAGGTGAAGGGAAAACTTGAAGCAATTGAAATGTGGTCCTGCAGAAGGCTGCTGTGGGTATAAAGTGGGGGATCAATTCCATGTTACAATCAATATATAAACTGACCCCTCACTTTGTGGTCACATCAGTTTATATACATTTATATTCCTGAGATCCAAAAACACAAGGATGCATTCCAGGAGCTGAGTAGAGTATTAAGAGACAGGAAACTTTCACTAGAAACAAAGAAAAGAGTACCGGATTGCCATGTGAAGTCAGCTCTTCAATATGACAGTGAATGTTGGACAATATCAACAAAGATGAAGGAAAAACTTGTGTAACTGAAATGTGGTTCTACAGAAGGATGCTGTAGATATCATGGATCGAGCATGTGAGCAATGATGAGGTTTTGGAAAGAATGGAAACGAATAAGAAATCAATATTGAGCATCAGGAAAAGATAACTAAAAGTCCTGGGATATGCAATGAGAAAGGAGGGCTTGGAGAACCTGATACTGATAGGCCAGATAGAGGGAAAAAGAGACAGAGGAAAGCAGTGGATGACATATTTGAAGGGCCTGAGCAGGAGGATGAAGGTGGATGACAGTACGGGATTTGCGTGATGTTACAGGAGAAAGTGTGCGAAGAGCACATCTTTTTGAAAACCTCATCATTGATCATAGGAAGACATAGAAAGCCATGATCGTCTATTACCTGAAAGGACAAGGCATATAGAAGAAGAAAGAAGGTTTAATTATAAAACGGAAGACCAAGCCTTCTCATTCACACCTTTGGTCTTATGCCGCATTTGTATATCATGTACAGATACTCATAGTCCAAAAAATAAAGGTAGTGATAACTGGTTGGTTGTTTTGTTTTTATGGTATTTAGGATGTGGTTTCTGGCTTTCTCTTTTCCAATCTTCTCTCATTTTTCTTTTTTTTTCAATTGGAGTAGATAGATCTATCTATAGCCCGGTTCACACTTCACCCACATCTATTGAACAGGTTAAGAGGCTCATCCCTTGTTCCCTGTTTAGGATGTGGTTTCTGGCTTTCTCTTTTCCAATCTTCTCACCTTTTTTTTTCAATTGTAGATAGATAGGTTTCCGTCTTTCTCTTTTCCAATTTTTTCACTATTACCTAGCCCCCTGCACATCAGTGGTGTTACTGCCTTGCTCGGGGTGATACGATTAAAAAAAAAAAAAAAATTAACCTTTGCGGGGGTCAGTTATTGCCAACTAAATTTTATTTATTTATTGCTGGTAATACCTTTTTCTTGTTGTTTTTATATAAGTTTTGTGTCTAGTAATACTTTTTTCTTTTTCAAGTATCAAGATTCATTGGGATTTGTTTTTAAGGGTAGGGTCCCCAATTCCTACCCTGTTATTTAAACCATAACTGGAAGGAAGGGAGTGATTAATACCTTTCCCAAGGGTACTAGTGCTTAAGTAAATGCAGGCTATTCAACTGGAATTCAAACTTGGCTCACCAATTTAATTTTCCAAGCCTATATCTACTGCACCACAATGCACATCCTTCATTAAATGCTGACAGCACCTGGTATTCCCAAGCAGTCATCCATCTAAGTACTGATCAGGCTCAACATTGCTTAACTTCGGTGATTGATCCAGGGGTTGATTTCAAAACATCCAGATGATGCCAGTTTTTGAGGAATGTTTATATCTACTGCTGCACCAGTGACATATTTTTGGAGCTTTTAAACCAGTAGAAAATTTTGACATCTGATGATTATAGTGGTTTGTACTAATTTTGATGATTTTGTTTTATTTCTTAAAATGAGGAATTGTCGCTATAGCTTCAATGAATGAAAGTATATTGGCAATCTGCTAATGTGTACAACAGTCTTATTTCTTTTCTCATGGAAAAATCTAAAAAAAAAAATACAAATAAAATGCTATTCTTTATTCGTTTTATCTATCTTCTCTTTCTCCTTTGTCCGTTTTTGTTCTTTTGTTTTTGGCTTTGTCAGGCTAATTTCCTGTCTATTGTTCATTCAGAGATCATAAAAATGATATTTCTGTTTCGAAATAAACAAACTTTTTGGAATGCAAAGCCAAAAGTTTTAATAATATTTTCATCAAGCTAAATATAAATAAAAAAAAACAAATTTGAAAAAAAAATGTCAAATGGGATGAAGAGAATAATATGTAAATTGTCCAGTTTTATCTTCGAAGTTTTAAACTGAAAAGATTTTAAAATAAATGAGCCAAAAAGGTAAAAAATAAAATAATTTCAGAGGAAAAATATAAAAATATTAAAAAAAACAATTTTTAAATTCAGAGTTTATTTATCAAGTATTTTCCTTTTAATAATAAGAATAAAAATCCAGTCTGGCATACAAAGGAGAAATAAAAATTGAAACTCCTTCTAAAGGAAAGAATTAATATGAGCAAAGAGAATAAATAAAAATGATTAATTTTCTATTATTAACATTAATGCTGTAATTATGATACAATATCAATTCTGAAAAGATCTTTTGTCTTAAAAGAATAACAAAGCATTTTTTGATAGAAAAGCAAAGAATTACCTTCCTTGAAATAAATGCATTTTATTTCAATTACTAGCAGTATAGCCCGGCGTTGCTCGGGTGTAATGAAAGTTTTAAAACTAATCCATGGTCCTGGAGCTCAGACTCAGCCTAAAGAATATTTGTGTGAAATTTGGTGAGAATCGGATAAAAATTGTGGATTTGTATAAAGGACATACAGACAGATAAACAGACACACACACAAACATCTTGCCTTTTATATATATATATTATTGATTTTCTGCACTATTGTAAGAACTGCAACCTTGAAACTTCTGAATATCGTTTCTTATGTCTTTGTCTATGAGTGTATCAAATTTGATTAAAATCGGACCACTCTTTCTATAACCTGATTTTTTTGATTATCGATTTTCAATATTTATTAGGGGTACCTTGACACAAAACCTAGCTAAGAACACTTGCAGACACTCATAGTACAACTGTGTGAATTTTCAAGAAAATCAGTTCAGCCGTTTCAGAGTCTATAGGTAATGGACACACACACACACACAAACACACACAGAGACAAAGTTCCATTTATAAATAAGTTTAGATTAGATAATACATTTCATTAATTTTTATTTTTTACAATGATGTTCACTCTATACAAAGCCACTCAGGGTAGAGTTTTCCAGAATAAGTCACTATCCCAAGCAAGATGGTAATGACACTAAGACAAAGGGATCACTGGAAATGATAGAGAAGAAAAAGGTTTCAGAAGGAATTAGAAACCAAATCTTAAGCAAGGGATCACCAATTCTATCTATAACACCACCTGCACATCCAAGCTTACATGGCATTCCCAAGCAATCTCCTATCTCAGTACTGACCAACTCGACATTGCTTAAATTCAGTGATTGTACAGGAACTGTAGTTTCAGTAAAATTGCGGGTGTATGTATGCGTGATTGTGCACGTATATATTTTAATTTATTGACAGACCTAAAATATTTTGATAACATTTAATAAGTAATTCTATTTATTATCAGATAGTTTCAATGTAATCTTATAATTACTTTATTTTTAAATATTTTTATTAATTCCTTCCAAGCCAGGCAATAATGCCACTAAGATACAAGGGGCTACTGGGTGTGAAAGAGAACGAGAAGACTTCAGAAGGAACCGGAAACCCAAACCTAAATGAGGAACAAAGGATAAACCTCTGCACTTCTTCAAAAGACCTGGGAGCTGCATGAACCAGATGATAGACAAACGTATCTGCTCCTATTGAGGGAAAAAAAAGTAAAACAATAGTAAAGAAAATTTCAGAATTATAGGTGGAGATGTTAGAAGTATAGAGCTGAAGTAAACTGGAAACCCAATATTAAACAGGGACCAAGGGATAAACAGGGACTCCTGTTCAAAAGACCAGGGAGGAGTGTGAACTGGGCAATAGGCACACCTATCTGCTTCTATTGGGAAAAGAGAATAGCAGGAGAATTTGGGTACTTGGAGCCGAGTTCGAATTCCAACTGAATTCATTGCATTCACTTACGCGCAAATACCCTTGGGAAAGATATTAATTCGCCTATTCCTTCCAGTTATGGGTTAAATAACAGGACAGATTGGGTTCTATAGTCTTGGTTGGCAACCAGTCTACTGCAGAAATCAATGGCAATCTACTGTGGGATAATCTTCTGTACAGTCAGTCATGTCTCTTTAGAGACATGATCGGCCAAGTGTGTATCACGTATGGCACTTAACTGACTGACGGGAGTACTAAATAGTGTCATGAGACAGCCACACCCACAGGTGTGCATATTCCCTATTATTCATAATTTAGAGTCTTCGGGTAGGAATGCGAAATTAAGTGAAGTAACTAAATCCTAAACTCTCTACTTTCACTGATTCTTGAGATCCATAAAGAAAGAAAAAACCTTGTGAAAATCGTATCTTTTATGATATGTTTAATTTTCAGGTTTCTGATATTTTTTTTTATTACAATAATTGTAAGAATGAAAATTATTCTTCACTGATTTGTACGATCTTTATCTTGTCTTACACCATTTATATTTTTCTGTAGCTACTTTATTCGATTTCTATCTATATGCAGGTGGTTTGCTCCCAGTATAAATTCCAGATTATTCTAAGTAAATAAATATCTTCTTCTTCTTCTTTGTGTCTTGTCTTTTCAGGACATAGGCGATCATGGCCTTCCACATCTTCATATCCCTAGTGGCTCTTAGTATGCTTTCTCCTGTTAAACCACGCAAACCCCATTCTGCCATACACCTGCGCAAGCCTTTCAAATATATTATACTCTCCTTCCCTCTATCTGGCCTGTTAGTATCAGGTTCTCCAAGCCCTACTTCCTCATTTCATGTCCCAGGAACTTTAGCTGTCTTTTTCCTGATGCTCAGTATTAATTTCCTTTTTGTTTCTATCCTTTCTAAAACTGCATCATTGCTCACATGCTCGATCCATGATATCCACAGTATCCTTCTGTAGAACCACATTTCAGTTGCACAAATTTTTCCTTCATCTTTGATGATATTGTCCAGCATTTACTGCCATATTGAAGAACTGACATCACATAGCAATCCAGTACTCTTTTCTTTGTTTCTAGTGAAAGTTTCCTGTCTCTTAATACTTTACTCAGCTCCTGGAATGCATCCTTGTGTTTTTGGATCTCAGGAATATAAATGTATATAAACTGATGTGACCACAAAGTGAGGGGTCAGTTTATATATTGATTGTAATATGGAACTGATCCCCCACTTTATACCCACAGCTTCCTTCTGTAGGACCACATTTCAATTGCTTCAAGTTTTCCTTTCATCTTTGATGATATTGTCCCAACATTCACTGCCATATTGAAGAACTGACATCACATAGCAATCCAGTACTCTTCTTTGTTTCTAGCAACATTTTCCTGTCTCCTAATACTTTACTCAGCTTTTTGAATGCATCCTTTGCCATGTCAATTCGCCTTCAGATCTCTGTGCCACACTTCCCATCATCTGCTAGAATATTTCCCAGTTATTTAAACTTCTGTATCTGCTTGATTTTAGTATCCGCACCTGTATTTGGCATTTTGGGCTGCTGTTTTTGCCCATGACCATACATTCCAGGCTCTTGCAGTCTATTTGTAGTCCTTTCTTGTCACTCTCTTCAGCTACCTTCTGTAGGAGGTTTTGTAGTTTACTTAGATATCAGGTTACTAAATTTAATACTTTTTGATAATATTATGCTTCTCAAAACATTCCATGAATATATAGGTGCTAATCATCACTGAATTGGTTAGGCATCTCACTTCACACGGCTTTCTTTCAGACAGACAATATGGCTTTCGCTTCTCTTCGTCAACTGCTGATATGTTAAAGCATATTACTGAAAGAGTATGCCAACTGTTAGTGCTAACTGTGAATATGATTATCTCCCTTTCTAAGGAATTCTTTAAACACAGGGATAATTTAATACTTCCTTTATTTTTCAGTCAGTTGGTAAATAAACTTGTTAAAACTCTTATTTAATTCTCCTTTGCTATATACTTCCTTTGCTATATACTTCCTTATAATTTTTTGACTTACCACTGAAACTCAACAAGCTATAGCCAAAACTCAACATTAATCTTGAGATGAGAACAGTGATGCTCAAGCTGTAGCCTTAGGTATCTTGAAGGCATTTGACTGTTTGGCATGCTGGTCTTTTTCCCAAGCTAAAGGAATATAGTGTCTCTGGCCAAGTTTATGATTTGATCCAATTATTAACAAATTGTGTAAGGAAAATCATTTGTATGGTCACTTCTCTATAGCTTTCATATAAATATGTGTCTCCCCCGGGGCTTTATCATTAGACCTATTTTATATCTTATCTTTTTTGATGACCGACCTGTTATCATCAGTTCCCAACTTGGTATGCCAATGACACGACTATTTACACATATTTATTATTAAATCTGATAGGTTTGATACTATAAAACTGGTAGCTGATCTCTAAAATGACCTTTAATCTTTTGTTAGATAGGGCAAGAAATGGCTTGTAACATTTAATGCCACCGAAACTGATATCATCTTCGAGAACCATTTTTATCTCCCATCAGTATGGCTTATACTTAGCACCACAAAAAGACAACTGAATTTTCTTGATCACATAATGAGGAAGGAGAGCTTCAAAAATATGATACTCATAGGGCAAATTGAAAACAAAAGAGACAGAGGAAAACAGCAAATAATCTACTTAGTGAGGCTGAGTAAATACATGGTAGAGAAAAGTTTAAAAGAAATAACAGGAAAGCAAACTATATTAAAAGCTACAAAGAACAGGACGTTGTGGAGAGTTATGATCTTTGTATATCTCAAAGGCATTTGACTGGGTTGAGCATGATTGTCTTCTGCACACACTGAATGTCTCTGGCTGAATTTTTACCTGAATCAATTTTTCTTAACAAATCATGTAATGAAGATCATCTTGAATGGCCACTCCTCTAGATCTTTCCAGATTACATGATGTCCTTTTGTCTTTTCTATAAACATTTTCATAGCAGATGTTCTGAGAAATTTTCCTCCTTGGTAATGTAACTGCATGAATTTAAATGTAATACTGGATTGAAAACTAGGTCTCATCATCTTATGCGTGGAATAGCAAGAGGTAGCCATTACTTTTATGATAAAGTTTCTTTTCTTGCACTTCTCACTTGTGAAACTTTCTTCTGGCTTCCTGCATTCTTGTCACCTACAATATTCAAAAGCATAAGTGCAACATCAATCACTGTTTTCTGTCTTTCTGAAAATCTGTTCTTTTATTGCCCTTATCTAGTCGCTAAAGTCTTTTCAAATCCTTCCACCCCCTTGAGTGGCTTTATCACCTTGCATTGGGTGGAACAATTGAAAAAAAAAATATATTGGCTACAACTCTGAACATTAATTTTTGGGGATACGTGTTTGAGTAGATGCCCTGTGTTTTTTTTTTTTAACTTAAGCATACTACAAAATTAGCATAGGATGAAAGGTTAACAAGGAAACTTTAAATTCTTTGCATCAATATTTATATTTTTCAACCTTTTGTCCTCATCTTTGTTGCTACTTGTATGCTCCAGCCTTCTTCAGGTGCTAGGAATTTCAAACAGAACCCTTTATTAAAATCATTGTGGTATATCATCGCCATCCCTTGTATAGAGCCTTTCTTTGGTAATCATTAATTAATTAATTAATCTCCTTTTAACCCTGTAAGTTACTTGTAGCCTGGTATTGAACTCACAACTCTTTGGGTTAGTTCACAGGAACTAGCCAATGTCTATATCCACTGGGCCAAGAACAACTGAATTTTCAGGACTTATAAAATAAACCCAATCTTCAGTTACCCTTTTTTTTTACCAGAGTTCATATTGCAATTTTTGATGTTAATGGTTTTTCTCTAGTATTTTTAGATGTTAATGGTTTTCTCTAGTATTTTTTTACCAGAGCTCATATTGCAATTTTTGATGTTAATGGTTTTTCTCTAGTATTTTTAGATGTTAATGGTTTTCTCTAGTATTTTTTTACCAAAGTTCATATTGCAATTTTTGATGTTAATGGTTTTTCTCTAGTATTTTTAGATGTTAATGGTTTTCTCTAGTATTTTTTTTACCAGAGCTCATATTGCAATTTTTGATGTTAATGGTTTTTCTCTAGTATTTTTAGATGTTAATGGTTTTCTCTAGTATTTTTTTACCAAAGTTCATATTGCAATTTTTGATGTTAATGGTTTTCTCTAGTATTTTTAGATGTTAATGGTTTTCTCTAGTATTTTTTTACCAGAGCTCATATTGCAATTTTGACACTAATGATTTTCTCTGGCACTCCATACTACTGGTTCCCATATAGTGTTCATCTCTATGCTTGGTCAGCTTAGGAGATTTTTGTTACCTCATTCCTTAAGATTACATAGTTTCCAGTGACATTCTCTGTTATTTCAACTTCACCCCCATAAGGGGCTGTGATCCTCTTTCTCCCTTCATATATGGTCAGCTATGCCTGATTTTTCTATCTCCCCTCATGTTATGGCCTTGCATCAAGTTGTCATCATTTTTGCCTTTTTGCTCTTTGAGAATTATGTATGCGGACATAGTGTTGTAGATATCTTATTCTTCCAACTTCATTTGCAGCAAATACTCCAAGAAATGAATGAAATTTAGTTGCCAGTTAGTCTATGAAATTTAAAGTTGTGTGTTGATGCATTGTAGGTGTGTGTGTGCTTACACATAAACTATATCGAAGCAACAAATCCTGGTTTTCTCTTATGGACATTTTTTTTTTATTAGAACTAGTAAAGCAAAGTTGACAGTGTCTCTTGGGTATGTCTACTTTTTATTTTGGTCTAGAAATGAGTTAGAGTAAGTAATGATAATGTATCGTTAGGGACAGTCAGCCATGTCTCGTACAAGGAAAATTCACCAACAGAAATGACAATCCACACAACTTAAGGTTTATTCAGACGATCATCAGAATTATCAGAAGGTTATCAAATGGTGTATTTGTGGAAGAATAAAAGTATACCTTTTGTATGTTTAAATAGACATTTATTAATAGAAAAGAATAACATGAATTGGTAGAGTTAAATGTTCATGAGGAACAGTAGTAATAGTGTAAGGAGTTAAGAATATCAAGAGTTCATAGTAGTAATTTGTGTGTATGTATATATGAGCATTATCTTTAAGTAGGAATGTATTTTAAGTAACTGCTCAGTCTTAAAGGGTTCCATTCAGTTAACAAGTATAAGAAAAGGCTGATGGGTTAATGATGAAGAGGAAGGAGGTGAGAGAGATAATAATAGTGATCACTTGATATTTGTTAAGGAATGCATTAATTACACTTGTCATCTTCTCTCTAGTGACAGGTGAATTTGGCCCATCTTTAATTTTGTTTGTGAGGCTCGAAAAGGTCATTTGGGAATTCACTCCCGGATATGATTCTGGTCTTTCCATTAGATGATGAACAAACTTTGCATTTATTCATGAAAAGGTCTGTAAAAGAATTTGTTTCTGATAATTGAAGATTATTTGAATTTTGTTTTTAGATATTTTCCTAGTTTTCTGTTAAACGAAAAACATTTCGCGTCAAGGTGTGAAATTTCAAGAGCTTTGTTTTGGATTTGCTTTTGTGTGTGTGCTAAGTAAAGTTTGTAAATTCGAGTCTTTTTTAATTTCTAACAAAATTAATGAGCTTAGCATTTGAATTTTAAATCTATATTTTGTTTTGTTCACTACAATAAAAATGGCCGAGCTCAAGTCAGCTTTGTCTGAGTTGGAACAAAGGAATTATTTCATAGGTAAAGCTGTGCAACAAATCAACATCAGTGTTGGGAAATGGATTAGAGAAAGATTCTGTATTTTCTGGAAGTGGGCTCATAGAATTGCGCAGGTATCCAAAAACTCTTTCCAGTTCTTTTATTATTTGTATGATAGAAAAATGTAGTTTTTTATTCTATATTATTTTAATGACTTCCTTGATTATTTGTATCATGGGAAAATTATGTTTTTTTATCCATATTATTTGTATCATGGAAAGGTGTAGTTTTTTATTCTATATTATTTTAATGATTTCCTTCATTATTTGTGTCATGGGAAAATGTATTTTTTTTATTCTATATTATTTTAATCATTTCATTTTCTTCAAAAGTCATTTAAACACAAATCATGAATGATATTGGTGTCGTTGGAAAAAATTCAAATCATTAATTGCTGATATCTAATAAAAGATCAGTTGATGAAGCCTACTATTTAGCTCTCTCTCTCTCTCTCTCACTCTCTCTCTCTCTCCTTCCTTCCTTCCTTCCTACCTACCATGATCTTTCAGGTGGTTATGGCTTTCCACAGCTTTCTCGCTTGTCACAAATTCTTTCTGTTTTCTTCAATGTTTCAGAACTGCAACTTGGTATTATTTGCATTTCTTGAATTGTTTTATTTTGGTTGATTCCTCAGTTCTTTCAGAAAAGTGAATATCTATTGCTGCAGTTTAATTAAGTACTTTCGTGAAAAATGGCAGAGTTGTTCTTTAGTGAGATGACTATATAATTATTGAGTTTGATAAACCCAAATAAAGAACTGTTAAAAAAAAACAATGAAAAAAAAAATTCTTTTTTAAATTAAATTTCTTTTTTTTTAAATCACTTAAAAAACTTACCTTTCCAGGAAAAGAAAATAACACAGTTTTGGATCTTGATGATTGATTGAGCAAAGTCTTTCCTTTTCTCTTTTTAATTTAAACATCTAATTAGAGTGACAGTGTATATTTTGTGCGTGCATACCAAAATAAATTTAAGAAGTGATTTTAAGAGTACTCATTTAAGAGAAACGTCTGACAGCAGTCTTGAAGTAATTTTGAAATTGCATTGGTTATATTTTCCTCAAAAGGAATCTAGGACTTTTGTCTCTACAATTTACACTAGTGTCACAAATAAGGAAGAATTCAGCATTTTTAAATCATTAAGAGAAAGATAACATTTCTTGTGCCATTAAAAGAAAATGTTGACTATATTAAGGTAATTTTGAAATTGCATTGGTTATATTTTCCTCAAAAGGAATCTAGGACTTTTGTCTCTACAATTTACACTAGTGTCACAAATAAGAAAGAATTCAGCATTTTTAAATCATTAAGAGAAAGATAACATTTCTTGTGCCATTAAAAGAAGATGTTGACTATATTAAGGTAATTTTGAAATAGCATTGGTTATATTTTCCTCAGAAGGAATCTAAGAATTTCAACTCTACAATTTTACTCTATTGTCAGAAATAAGAAAGAATTTGGCTTTTTAAATCATTAAGAGAAGAATAACATACTTTGCGCCATTAAAAAAGCCGATAACTATAATTGGGTAATTTTGAAATTGCATTGGTTTTATTTTCTATAATCTAGAACTTTTATTGATAAACTTAATTCTATATTTTCATGCAAGAAAGAATTTTTATCTTTAAATCATTAAAATAAAAATAACTAAAGAAACTAACCTTCGCTGTGAAATCCAAGAAATGGCTGACATATTTAAGTAATTAACAATTTCTTTGGTTATATTTTCTTCTTGAAGAATCTAGAATTTTTTTCTATGTAATTGAATTTGTTGTTGCAGTTAAGAAAGAGACTTCTTCTTTTTCTTTTGTGTGTCATGTCTATTCAGGACTTAGACAATCATGACTCTCGACATCCACCTGTCCCTTATTGCTATGAATATATTTTATCCTGTTATTTCTCCCGAACCCAACCCTAACATCTGTTTGTTTAATTCCATCAAGTATATCTCATGTTGCTTTTCCCTGTGTCTCTTTCTCTCTATTTGTTCTGTGAGTATTAGATTCTCCAAGCCCTCTTTCCTCATTACATGTCCCAGAAATGTCAGCAGTTTCTTGCTGATGTTAAGTATAAGTTTCCATTTTGTTTCAGCTCTCTCTAAAACTTTGTTGTTGCTCACATGTTTGCTTCATGGTATCCTCAGCATCCTTCTGCAGAACCCTGTTTCTGGTGCTTCAAGTCCTTCCTTTATCTTTGAGGAAATTATCCAGTATTCACTGCCATATAAGAGGACAATAACCTTTTCTTTGTTTCCAACAAAGTCTTGTCTCTCGATACTCTGCGTAGCTTTTAAAAGCCATGCCATTGTGCCTTCAGATCTCAGGGTTGCACTTCCCATCCTCTGTCAGAACCCTTCCCAGGTTTTTAAGCTTCTGCACCTATTTGATTTTAGTATCCCCGACCTGTAGTTGGGGTACCCTTGGAGTTTATGCGTAACTCTTTCTTTGTATTTTCATTTGCTACCTTCTGTAGAACGAGAAATCGGGGAGCTGAGTTCAAATTCCAGTTGAATTCATTGCATTCACTTACACATAAATACCCTTGGAAAGGTATTAATCCATCTTTTCTTTCCAGTTATGGGTTAAATAATAGGACAGATTGGGTTCTATAGCCTTGGTTGGCAACCAGTCTACTGTAGAAAGCAATGGCAACCTACTGTGGGATAATCTTCTGCCCAGTCAGTCATGTCTCTTTCAAGATATGATCGCCCAAGCATGTATCATGTATGGCACTTAACTGACTGACTCTCTGACCTTCTTTAGGTGATATTTGTTGCTAAACTTTGTTTGTTTCTTTCTTTTCACTGAAACCAGGTGGCATCTTTGGTATGTCTTTTATCTTCACACATGACTAAAATAAATTTTTTTAATGAGATATTAGCAAGGAAATGTTAAAGACTTTTATCTTCATTTCTTTTTTCAGTGAAACCAATTAGCATCTTTTTCTTTTCCACATTGTCAAAATAGAACAGTCCATTATTTATGAGGTGATATCAAACATATCTATTTCCACATTGTCAAAATAGAACAGTCCATTATTTATGAGGTGATATCAAACATATCTATTTTTGAAATGAATTGTTTGAACATTATTTTTGATACATACTCATATCTAAGTAGATATTCTGTTTATAATCAAACAGTATTATATATTTTATTTCTACCAGCCTGATTATTTACGATAAATTTTTGTTACGAAAATGTGTCATTCAAAAGGATTCAAACCTGAGACCCCTATCCAAATAGAGGAAGCCACCAAATGATCGGGCGCATCTTAGACCTCTCCACCATGAATGACCATCAGTCTAAACTTTGATTATAAACAGTATATCTACTTAAATATGAGTATCGATCAAAAATAATTTTCAAACAAATCATTTCAAATTGTCGGTTGTTTATAACCAGTTTCGTTAATCTTCATTAATTTCTGCAACATGTTTACATTTGTTGAGATTATGATACATTTCAGAGCAAATATGGTTATTACGATGAATCAAAAATTGTGTTATAGGCTTGATTTTACTTCATTTAGACTGATAGGTTTGCAGGTCATCCTGCCAAATGACGCACATTTTTGTAACAAAAACTTATCGTAAATAATCAAGCTGGTTGAAATAAAATATGAATACTGTTTGATTATAAACAGAATATCTACTTAAATACGAGTATCGATTAAAAATAATGTTCAAACAAATTATTTCAAATTGTCGGTTGTTTATAATCAGTTTTGTTATATCTACTTTTTTTGTCACTGAAACCAAGTAGTATCTTTTTGTCTCTTCACACAATCAGAATAGAATTTTGAATTTGAGTTTTGTTATCATGGCATATCAACCTCTGTAGATTATTCAATGCCAAAAAGGTGAGGTTTTAAGGTACTTTTTTTAAATGTTCGGTTATAGTGAGAAGGTTGATTTAGTCAGATTTTAATGAAAATTTTTTGTTTTTATTCTTTTTTATTTTATAAAACTGAAAATGTCTTCTTGTTTTGTATTCAAAAATGTTTTGCTGAAAATAGTTTTTTTGTTCAAAAATGTGTTATGGTAATAATTTTTTCTTCAAAAATGTATTGCTGGTAATATTTTTCCTTCAAAAATGTATATTTTTTTTTATAAAAGTCTACTTTTATGTATATAATTCCATAAAAGTGTATTTTTATACTTTTATAGTGTTTTGACCCCAGTTTTGGGATTAACTATTTGCCCATAGCTGGGACCCTAACAGGTGATACCGCTCTGGGTCAGGGTGGACCTGGGAACAGCAGTAATTAAGAAGTGGTTCCATGCTACTCACAGCCTCCTAATCAGAGGCCTTACTGCCAGATCAAAATGGAATAGTTCAGTTATATTCTGAGGTATTGGAAGGGCAAAATATTCATGCAAACTAACAAAGAAAGGTTCAAGTGCCATTATTATATGATTCTTTATCAACAACACAAAAATAATTACTTTTCCATCAAATGAAAATAAAACATTATTTTATATCATAAAAATTGGCTGGTCGAAAATCTTTCTTTTCCTTTTATTTATGCAACTAATTTTCTCCATGCTTGCCAAGATAGTTTTTTAAAATTACTCAAAGTGATTCTCAAAGTAATTTTATGATATAATTTAAAAATTTTATTAAATGATAAAAAATGATTATAAATTTTATGATTAAAATTAGATCTCATAAGTTACAAAAATTTCAAATGAAAATTCATACTTTCTGAATTATCAAAATTGACTAAATCTATTAACTGTTGTGTTTATTTTTATTCTTTTCTTTTTCTTTGACAAACAATTGAAAGTTTCATTGTGAATGAAATAGTGTTTGAATAATTTAAAATTATATTAATTTATTTAAATTTTGTCTGACCATTAGAAACAACTTTCAAAAAAAATATTTAGAAAATGAAAATGTATTTTAATTATCAAAGAATTGTTTCTACAGAAAATATTTAAAAAATTTAAATTAAAAAATATCTGTTGGCTAGCAATGATATCCAGTGTTGCCTGGACTAAGATTAGCTTGCAAAATGATACTGTAAAATTGCTATAATTAAGGTATGGTATAACCCGGATATAAGAGACACTGATATACGGTGACCCTGATATAAGAGAATTCGTGTATAAGAGAGATTTTCTCTGGTACCAAATTAGAGCCTATGGTAATGTATATAAAATAGACCAAACTTGGATATAAGAGAAACCCTGATATAAGACAACAATTATCCGGGTTCCGACAACTCTCTTATATCCGGGTTACACTACATAAGCTGCTCCAATAAATGAAAATATTTTTGTAGTTGTTGATTTTATCGCTAGAATTTATCTGTGCATTGAATATTGTTGCTGTGAACTATGCCGACTCTTGTGGCCTTACTAAGGATTGAACTCACCATCTCTGGCTAACAAATTTCTGAAGATATTACACTGTTGTTTCTCAGCTTAATGGAAGTGCAGAAGATTGTCTCTCTTCCCGTCAAAGTGGATTTAATCATTAGACATCATTTAATCTTATTGAAATTTCTACTCAGGAGAGGTTTTTATATTGTGTGATGAAGTGCTGTCACTCAGTGTATAGATCTAAGAAACTGTTTTGTCAGTTGCAACATCCAAAAGAAGAGTTTGCAATATTATTGGTCCTGACCTGGCATTTCCATCTCAGTCACTTTCCTGCTGCAATGCTGTGCTATCTTTTCTATGATTATTTTCATCACAGTTGTTCTAATGAACTCTGCTCCTTAGTATCTGCACCTCAGGAATTGAAGTGTATGACTAGATTGGCTCCTAGGTCTCACCATTTTACTGCTGAAATAGCTAGATATAACTGTAAATTCTATTCTGTAGTTTCTTTTCTCACAATTCATGCATGTGGAACTCTCTCCTGGTTTCTTGCTTTCCCTGTGATTTACAATCTTCAAAAATTTAGATGCAACAACAAACGTCATCTGTCTTCTTGAAACATGTAAAATTTTATTGTCTTTTCTCTTCACTAAAGTCTTCTCATTGTCTTCCGCTTCGAGTAATCCTTCACATTTCAGTAGAATTATCATCTATCTCGGGAATAAATAAATTAAAAAAAATTACAGAATTATTTTTCTACCTATCAGCATACATATTGCTGATACCCTCTGAGGAGTGGATGGTGTAATTTCTGGAGTATCCGCTTACAACACTCTAGAGTCAGTATACTGAATGTAACATCAATTAGCTAAGTGACAAACATATTGCATATTATGTGTATATAACAGAAGGGCTAGTTTGTTCTGACGAGTGATGTTATGCCCGGAGTTTCTTTGGGACTATGATAACCGGGATGCAACAAGAAAGTAAAAACAATATCAGTCAGTCAGTTAAGTGCCATACGTGATACACGCTTGGGCGATCATGTCTAGAAAGAGACATGACTGACCGGGCAGAAGATTATCCCGCAGTAGGTTGCCATTGCTTTCTGCGGTAGACTGGTTGCCGACCAAGGCTATAGAACCCAATCTGTCCTGCTATTTGACTCATAGCTAGAGGGGAAAGAAATGTATTATATTATGTAGTAATAAGTGGGGGATCGGTTTCCTATTGTTATGAAGTAATAAACTGATCCCCCACTTTATGACCAGTAGAAGCCTTAATCATTATTCCAACTATTATATTCAGTCAGTCAGTTAAGTGCCATACGTGATACACGCTTGGGCGATCATGTCTAGAAAGAGACATGACTGACTGGGCAGAAGATTATCCCGCAGTAGGTTGCCATTGCTTTCTGCGGTAGACTGGTTGCCGACCAAGGCTATAGAACCCAATCTGTCCTGCTATTTAACCCATAACTGGAAGGAAGCAGACGGATTAATACCTTTCCCAAGGGTATTTGCATAGGTACACCCACCTCATATGTATATTTATTTGTTTACATCACTATATACATATATATATATATATATATATATATATATATATATCAGCATGGAGTGTGGGTATAGAAGAATCCAAAGGAGTATCCTGTACATAGAGTGGTAGCATAACTCTCTAAGAGAGCTCTAAATATATATGTATAAAATGTATATAAGGATTTGTGTAAAATCCTTTGTACAATAAAGACGGAAGCTGATGATGGTTTGCCTGAAATAAGCCTATACTTCCGATTTACCATGAAATAACGTGTCTGCCTTAATTTTTCTTATATATATATATATATATATATATATATATATATGATAGGCAAAAATTGCCAGTTCTCTATAATACCTGGGTTTCAACCATTAGGTATTGTGAGGTATTAGGTAATACCTGACAATACTTAACAATTTAAACCTGGGTACTTCACTTTGCATTTTCTTCTTCAATTTATGTATTGAACACCTTTTTGTTGCTACCTAGAAACGGCCAGTTTTGTGCAATCCTTCATTTTCTTCAAATATATATATATTATATATATATATATAATTAAATTTATAATACAATTAGAAATTAAAAATACATTGTGACACGGAAATTTCTGTTTCAAGATTTCTTTTTAGTCATCAGGCAATGTTAGCTGTTAGTTGTGAAAATGATTTTTAAAATAAGGTATTTTAACAATACTGTCTCTAGGATTTTTAAATCATTCATCCTTATTAAATCTCTGAAGAAGCTGGTTATAAGTGAAACATGTTAGAGTAAAGATACTTTTTTCTTACTCATTTTTTATTTATTCTATATATACATACATATATATATATATATATATATATATAGTCATCTGCAGCCAGATCTGTTTTCTGTATCATCACAGCTCATCAGTTAGACGGTTAGACTCCGATTGCTTTTTAATCCAGGATTAAAATTCAACCAAATTAGCATCAGTCGGCGATTCTACCTCTGAGCTATGGGTGCTTGGTAGAAGGAGGCAGACTTTTTAGCATGTATATTATCATTATACACACCCAATAGCTGAGAGTGTTCTAATTCATTGCTGAATGAATGATGCGTAGATGCCAGAGTAGCTACTGTTGTTCAAAGTCTACCATTCTTCCAGAGTGCTCAATCAGGGTGTGAGAGCATAAATAGTCATCCACAGACAGATCTGTTTCGCTGTATTACAGCCCATCAGTACGGTTAGACTTCGATTGGTTTTTAACCCAGGATTGAAATATATATATATATATATATATATATATATTTAACCCAGGATTGAATATATATATATATTTTGTACCAGATGGAGGATATATTGTAAAATGTCTGATGATATGAGCTAATTAAACTCACTGAAATGAACTATAGTTTATAACAAATATGACGTGTTGAGTTTTCCTTTATAAACTTCATAACGCTCTGGTTAACACCCATTGAGCTCTCTGTATGGATTTACCAATTAATATTGTATATTAAGGTAATCTTATTGGATTATCCTCAACATTTATGGACTGACACCTATACCTATATATATATATATATATATATATATATATATATAATTAAATCACTGGTGCCCCCTAGATGTGAATTTGCACGAGATACTAGATTGGCAACTAGGTCCCACCCTTATACAGTGAAACCGATGAAATGTAACTGCAATTTCTACTCCAACAGTTTCTTTCCTCGCACTTCCCACCTGTGGAATTCCCTACTGCATGCTTGCTTCCCTGACGGCTACAACTTCCAGGAGTTTGAATGTAAGGTCAATAGACACCTCCTAACACACTAACTCACACCCACTCTCTCCAACTCTCTCCCTATATACATCCTAAGTCATCTCGGGAAGGTAGTAGTTAACTGTACACTTCAGTTAAGAGGTGGTTTCATGCTCTTCATAATCTTCAATGTCCCAATCAGAGGCTTTGTTGCTGGAAGGGCAAACCTGGAAACAACAGCAATTAAGAGGTCTTTTTTACAGATGTATTACAAACTTTAAAAACAACACAGCTATTTTGTGGAACAGACGCCCAAGCATGTGCTTCCCTGATAACTCCAATATTGTTCAAGTCTAGGGTCAATCTTTATCTGCCCCACATATAACCATAAACTATACTTCTTATTCTGTAATCCTCTACCTTGAGTGGCTCTTATGCCCTGTATAGGCTGAATATCCTTGTTAAAAAAATACTAACGCATTTCTGAGGCCTGTTCATTTGTTTTGTATATTTTGATTATAGAGAAAATTTCTAATTGCTAATTAAATATTTTTGAATGGACTAGATCCCACAGCCTCCAGCCTGATGGTTTGCCTCATCTTTTTTAAGTGTTTGCCTGATGAAAAGATCAGCGTAAGAAATCGGATAAACGTTGGTTCCTGTCATAAAATCCCGATCTCTTTGGACAGAATCTGTGAGAGATAAATGTACTCTGAATATTAAGCAGCTGGCCTTATGATCTGGAATCAGATGTCGCTTCGTCTGCAGTTTTGGAGACGATGAAATAGGATGGGTTGGATCAAAAGTTCAGACAGGAAGAAGATCACATCATGGATTGTGTGTGTTTTGTAAAAAATAAATAAATAAATAAATAAATGGAACATTATCAACTAGGAACCCAGACAAGTTTGTAAAATCTCCAGCATAAACATGAAGTTTTAAATCCTTAAAGGATTACCATTTTTCTTTATTTATATAAAAATAAAAGATTTGGTAGTGGACCTGAAACAGACTACCACCATGTTTAATTTTGTTGTTTTTCATTTTTTTTTTTACTTTTTTCAGCACAGTCCTATCGATTACCCACTTAGCTTTATGACTGACAAAAAAAAATATTTGAAAAATTTCAATATTTAAACATTTTCTGGGAGATATCAGTTTCTCATACAATGTTATAGTAAATCGAGCCTCCATTTTGAAACCAGTCGCCGGTACGACATTACTGCCACCTGTAAATGTGTTCATTATCAAAGTTTTCAGACTTTTTTCAGTGCAATATTATCTTTACACCTTAAACTTTACGAATAACAAAAATTTCAATATTTATACAATTTTAGAGGGGGGAACCAGTTTCTCATACCACCTTATAGTGAATTGAAAATGGAGGATCGATTTACTATAACATTGTATGAAAAATTGACCCCCCCCCCCAAATTTGTTTAAATAGTGTAAATTTTCTAATTTTTTTTTTTGATAATCAGAAAGTTTAAGTAACAATTAATAGAACTGCACTGAAAAAAGTAAAAAAATTTGAAAAACAGCGAAATTAAACGTGGTGGTAGTGTGCTTCAGGTCTGCCGATTTGGTATTTAATATAATTAATAAAGATTAGCTTTTAAGGTCTTATTGCGGAGAACATTAAGTCAACAATGCCTGACACATCTCTTTTTCTATCTCTCTCTTTTTTGCTTTTAAGTCCCATTCTTTTTCTTTTCTTTCGTTCTTTCTTTCACTCTATTTCTGATTTATTCATGATTACTTTGCACCATTGTTTTTCTCTCTCTTTTTTTCACTCTTACTTCATCTCATTATTTTTCTCTTTCTCTCTCTCGCTTGATCCCATTCTTTTTCTCTCTTTCTTTCTCTCATTCTCTCTGCATTTTTCACTCTTATTTGGTGTCATTATATTTCTTTTTCTCTCTCTCACTAGATCTCTGTTACTTTCTTTCTTTTTCTCATTCTCTCTCTTTCTTTCATTCTCTCTCTCTTACTAGCTTCTTTTTTCACTCTTATTTGGTCCCATTATTTTCTCTTTCTCTCTTTCACTTAGTCTTATTCTTCTTTTTTTCTTCGCTATTTCTTTCTCTCATTCTCTCTCTTATTTTCTCTTATTCTCTCTCTTTTTCACTCTTACTTGGTCCCATTATTTTTATTTTTCTCTCTCCCTTGGTCACATTCTTCTTCTCTCTTTCTTCCTCTCATTCTCCCTCCCTTTTTCACTCTTATTTGGTGTCATTATTTTTCTCTTTCTCTCTCTTACTTGGTCTCATTCTGTTATTCTCTTTCTTTCTATCATTCTCTCTCTTTCTTTCATTCTCTCTCTCTCTTACTCTCCTTTTTTCACTCTTACTTGGTCCCATCATTTTCTCTTTCTCTCTCCTACTTAGTTCTATTCTTTTTCTCTCTTTCTTTCTTTCATTTTCTCATTATTCCTTTCTCTCATTCCCACTCCTTTTTCTTTCTTTCCAACTAAGCCCTATTCTTTTTATTTTTTCTTTCTCTCATTCTCTCTCTTTCTTTTGTTTTCTTATTCTCTCTTCCCTTTTTCACTCTTATTTGGTCTCATTATTTTTCTCTTTCTCTCTCTCTTTTTCTTTCTTTCTTTTTCTCATTCTCTCTCCTTCTTTCATTCTCTCTCTCTTACTCTCTCTTTTGTTCACTCTTATTTGGTCACATTATTTTTCTCTTTATCTCTTTCCCTTAGTCTTATTCTTTTTCTCTTTTTCTCATTTTCTCAATATTTCTTTCTCTCATTCTCTCTCTTTCTTTCTTTTATTTTTCTCTTACTCTCTCTCTTTTTCACTCTTACTTTATCCCATTCCTATCCTCTTTTCTTCTTATTTCTCTCTCTCTCTCTCTCTCTCTCTCTCTCTATATATATATATATATATATATATAAAATAATAACACTTTCAGGACTGTGCAAAAGTATTAGGACAATAACTATTTAATATTTTATGAGGCATATTGCAAAAAATAAACAATTGGATTAAAGTAATTTTATTTGATTTACTCAACAAATGCTCTAAAAATAAAAAATACTTGTTACAAAATAAATTTAATATCTAGTATAATAGACTTTTGCTTTGATCACAGACTTCATTGTGTCAGGCATTGGCATCACAAGCTTCTTCAATGTATCTAATGGTAACTCCTGCCAAGCAGCTTGTATTTGTTCCCAAAGTGTGTCTTGTAAAGTAACATTAGATTTATCAATTTTTTTTATTAAAAATATCCCATAAATGTTCAATAGGATTGAGATCAGAGCTTTGTGGGGACCAATTCAAATTCAAAAGCCTTCCTTCCTCTTCCTTTTTAGTTAAATTATTCTAACAAATGTTTGGCTTTTCACCCTGTATTTGAATTTCAGTGAGGTTTTTAGGAAAATCACCCCTGTCCTAATACTTTTGCACACTACCGGTAGTGTCCAAAAGTGTTAGGACAGGGGTGATTTTAAACTTTATTTTGATGCCTCATAAAAGATAAAATAGTTCTTGTCCTAATACTTTTGTACAGTACTGTATTTGTATAAAATTATATAATTTAATGTATGTCAAGGCAAACAATAATAATAATATTACAAAACTGATCCCTCATTCTTATAGTTCTATACTTTAATTTTGTATGCTGTATTTAGCATCAAGGAAGAGGCAGCTGAGATTTCTGGGATATGTAATAAGGAAGGAGGGTTTGAAGAATCTAAAACTCACAAAGAGAAAGAGAGACAGAGAAATGCAGTTCAAGACATATTTGATGGGCTTCAGCAAATGGACGGTTGGGAGAGAAGAAAAATATTAAGAATGATAAGGAACAGAGGCAAGTGGAGGGCCATGATTGCCTACGTCCTGAAGAGACATGAAGAAGAAGAAGAAGAATATTCTTTTCATTTATAATGATAATTTAATTGTATACCTTGTATTGAAAAGATGGATAAGACACACAGAGAAAGTGTGCTGCAGTATTATTCAACACAATACCTGGTGCTAAACGGACAATACTCAGAAAAGTACATTAATTATAATAACAGCTAAGGCAGAACTTACAACATCGAGAGGGGGGTTTAGATCACAATAGTCACCTGTCACTTTTCTGTCAACATTTCTTAGAAAAGCATAGCTATGTATGTTAGTTCCAGTGAACTGACCGAAAGAGTTGTGAGTTCAGTGCCAGGCTACAGCAGTAGTAATTAACCTAACCTAACTTAGAGAGTTAGGTTAAAGGGAGATAACTCATGGCTAACTTAGAGAGTTAGATTAAAGGGAGATAACTCATGGCTGCCAGAAATGGTTTTGCACAAGGAATGACAATAATATACCTCAGTGATTGTAATAACGGGTTCAGTTCAATGAAGAAAGCCAGAGCATACAATGGTCGAAATGTTGTAAAAATGACAACAAAGATGAAGACAATTCTGCAATATTTGCATTACTCTCAAGGAATGGATTGAGTTCTTTCAGTGACTGGTATGTGTATATATGTCTTATATACAACATGTTAAAATTTCTCTTTTCTTATTCCATGCACCTATGGCTTAGGGGGTAGCGACTTTGACTGACACTTTTCACCACTCTTGGCACATTTTCTGTTATCCCAATGTGGAATAATGAGAAACAAAGATGACAGATATAATAATAATATAGATGAAATTGGCTAGACTAAAAAAAATATAATTTCAATTCTTTGGAAAATTTTGAGATTACCAGCCTCTCTCATTCATGTGCTCATGTAGTCAGATGCATATCAACAAACCCAGTCTGATAGTTTTAACAGATGACACTCACCACAAAATTGCCTCATTTTCCTTGAAATTTTCTCAACAATTTTAATAAAACATATATCATTATCTCTCATATATATATATACATATATATATATATATATATATATATATATATATATATCATATATATATATATATATATATATATATATATATATATATCATATATATATATATATATATATATATATATATATATATATATCATTCATTCAGTAATGAATTTGAGGGTTCAATCCTTGCTAGAACAATCCAATATCTAACTGTACTGATGAGCTGTGATACAGCAAAGCAGATCTGTCTATCTATCTATCTATATATATATATATAAAACAATGCTTGGTTAATGTCAGCTTCATATCTCAACTGATCTCTATGGTTTGAATTATTTTGTTTATTGGAAATATTAAATTTAATCTATTAGCTTGGAGTTAAAACCAAAAATACTTCAAGGAAAATTAAAAAAAATTTTAAATGCTTTTTAATTCTTAGGTATTATTTTTTGGAGAGTTACATATATGTGTATATGTATATTTTTACACTATTGACATTATTCAGACTATTGTCCTCATCTTTGTTGCTATTTGTATGACATTTTGGTCGTTGTAGACTCCAGCCTTCTTCAGGTGTTAGGAATTATGAACCAAACCCTTTATTACGATCACTGGGGTATGTCATCGTCGTTCCTTGTGTAAAGCCTTTTTGGTAGTCATGAGTTATTGATATAGATGTTTTTTAGTTCCAGTGACTTGAACTAAAGAGTTGTGAGTTCAATACCAAGCTACAGCAGTGGTGAACAATTAACTTAGAGAGTTAGAGGGAAATAACAACATCCACAAACCTAGTTTGGAAGAATGTGTATGCATATGTATGTGTGTGTATGCATATGTATATATATGTGTGTATGGGCACGTGGACAAGTGATGAGAATGTTTGCTTTCTGACCATGAATCTCGCCATGGTCGATTTGCAAGAAGGTGACTCCTTAATGCTATCAATCTGGAAGAGTCAATCCCAGTGTGTGACACTTTTGGAAAGTGCCTGAAAATCATACCACGGGTTGGCCCAAGCCTTGTGAGTGAAACTTACTTGCCGACTCCCTTAAAGGAGTCATTAATGGCTGTGCTAGCTTGAAGTAACAAGTCATCGTGACTGAGGGTTTGAGTGTCCTAGCTTTGTTCAAATTGTTGTTCACACTAGATAACGCTCTCTCTCCCAGAAATTGTAACTAAGGTCTGCTTAGCATAACTCCAGTATAAACCACAGGTGGGCTCTGTGGATGTTGAACAAGTACAAATGTGTCTGAGCAAGCATCTGCAATAGGGATTATCTAGCTACCCCAGTAGACAGATATTCTCGAATACGAGGTGCCAGCAATTATTATTATTATAGATATGTGTTTTGCATATGTATACACATACATATATATGTTAATATACACATACATATATATTAATGTATATTTTGGTAGCAATCTTTCTTCTAAACAGGTTTCTTTAGCAATAACTGACAAGGAAAATTTTATTAAGTTTTGATTTAATTTTTACAGTATTTCTTTGTTGTTGGAGATAAAGAATGTAAAAATGTTCCATAATTTTTTATTTTCCAGGCACTTTTGGCCATTAAAACACAAGGATAAAATAACAACATTGGAAAAATAACATTCATGAAAATGGCCAGTGAAGCACTTGGAAAGTAAAAAGATTATGGAATATTTTTACACTTTTTATCTCTAGCAAAAAAGACATGTGTAAGAAAACATGAAAAATTAAATAAAAAATTAGTCAAATCTTCCTTGTCTATCATTTTTAACAAAATATGTATATATATATATACACACACACACACATACACATGCATATATATACACACACACACACACATATATATATATATGCACACAAAGTGTGTATCAAAAAATATGTTTACCAACTTTGGGGGCAGGTTACTGATACCAGAACAAAGTAATATTGTACCTCAACAGACCAACTCATGACAAATGTTCAAAATGTCTTCCACTTGCTTCTACATATGTATGCACCTGTTAGATCATTGACTGTCAGTTTCTTTTAAATACTCTCTCACTGTGATGAATGCTTTTGCAAAAACTCACAACATGTTGATGAAGCGTCTGAGCATTATTAATCTCTGCTGTAGAAATCAATTGTTTTAGATAGCCTTACAGAAAAAACCTACCCTTGCCACCTATCCATATGATTTCATGGCAGACATCAGCCAGTAAATCGGGAAACAATGTGACTAAAATGTGCCAGAGCCCCATCATGAATGACTCACTTGCATTTTTATATTAGCAGGGATACATCTTCTAGCAGGTCTAGAAATGTGTTCAAAATATATTCTCTATAGATAGCTCCTGTAAGGCATACTAAGAGAACCAAGGAACCTTCCAATCAGTCTCCTACAATTCTAGCCCTTACATTAATCATAAACTTTACCATGAAGCCCAGGTTCAAATCTCACCATGATTTAGCCTCTATTGTACCATAGTGAGTTGAATCCACCCAGAAATGTATAAATTTGTGATTCCATCTCTTGCAAATGTTGCCTCATGAAAGAGACAAGCAACAAATCAGAAGTTTGTGTAATATATCATTGGTAAAAGTTCTCCTGTAAAGAGTCCTTAGAGATCAACTAACCCACCACATGTTGCAAATGATACCTATAGAGCAGCTGCCTGAGAAATACCTTCCATGAATGACTTCTCAATCTCAGACGCTATTTGTTACTCTACAGTGGCATTATCAAAATGCAAGTAATGACTAAGAAGAGGATTATTTTTCAGCACCCTCTCATATTTGCTTATTATGTACTAGCAGTATATTGCTTGGGTGTAATGAAAGCTTTAAAAATAATCCATGGTCCTGGAGCTCAGACTCTTTGGACGTTGGCACAAAAGACTAAAAAGCAATAGTTGTTTCCAGTTAAAGCAAAAAAATAGAATGAAAAAAAAAAAATGAATGGATGTAAGTCAAATTTTCATTTTCTAGTATCGATATCAAATAATTTTTTTTGAAGGCTAAATAAGTCCTCTGAGTAAATGGTATCATGGCTAAGACTAAGAACTACAATTATACCTCCTTAGAGTCAAATCCGAAGCAAAAACTAAAATAAAAGGGCTGAAAAAAATACAGACATACAGGCAGATAAACAGACATACACACAAACATCTTGCCTTATATATATATATATATATATATATATATATTATCGATTTTCTGCACTATTGTAAGAACTACAACCTTCTGAATATGGTTTCTTATGTCTTTGTCTATGAGTGTGTCAAATTTGATTAAAATCGGACCACTCCTTCTATAACCCGATTTTTTCCATTATCGATTTTCAATATTTATTGGGGGTACCTCGACACAAATCCTAGCTAAGAACACTCGCAGATGCTTATAGTACAACTGTGTAAATTTTCAAGAAAATCGGTTCAGCCGTTTCGGAGTCTATAGGTAATGGACACACACAGACACACAGACACACACACAGAGACAAAGTTCCATTTATAAATAAGTTTAGATTTATTTTCATGTGTACTATTTTTTATTTGGTCATATTCTGAAAAACATTTATTTCTATGCAGGCCTGTATTTTGTTTCTCGCATTTAGTTAAGAAAAACAAATAGAAGAAATACAAAATAAGATTAGAGTGAAAGAGATCGGAAAAGATCCAATTAATGACCTTTCCCCGGAACACCTTAAAAATAAGATCTTCAAAATGTTATCATAACTCATAAAGCATTGTTCATTCAAGAAATTGTTTTTAATTTAATGAATGAGGCAAAGACCTGTATCGCTTTCAATTTAATATTCGCAGCAATAATGGATTTCTTTTTCTTATTCTTTGAAAACATATCATTAAGCATCATCTGATTTTAAACTGATTAATGAAAATTTTTATCCAAATTTCTGGAATGAGGAATTATCATTATCTATATTACTGACACGCAAGGATATGCATTGTGGTGCAGTAGATATTGGCTTTTTAGTTTATAATGACAGCGATAATGGTGGCTTCTTCATTTTTGCAGTTGGGCATAAAAATGGAAAATACTTTGGAAATTGGTCTGAATTTCTAGTACGAAGAGTTATCATAATTTACACTATTTACATTCGAACTATTGCCATAATCTTTGTTGTTATCAAACATTTCAGGTTTGCACCTTCTGGTCATCGTCAGATGTATATTAATCTGGATAACCTACTTCTACTTGTGATGGCATTCCCACTGAGCAGGTTGAGTCAGTTACTTCTGTAGAAGTTTTATGGGACTTTTTTATGGAACTTTCTTTATGGGACTTTTTTTGGCTCTACAATCTGTCCTTGAGCTGAGTTCAAATTACAGTTGAATTTGTTGCATTCACTCATGCACTAATATTTAGGGAAAGTATGAATCTGTCTCTTCTTCCTCTAGATATGGGTTAAATAGCAGGAGAGATTAGATTCTCTTTTGAGACATGATTTCTTAAGTGTGTATCACATACGATAATTAACTGACCAATCTCATAAAGTCTATGCATATGCTCCTAACTTGAGTATTTAAACAAAGTATTAGATATGTAGGATCATGCAGCTTAAAACAAGGAAACAGAAAGCCGAATTTGAATTCCAGTTGAATTTGTTGCATTCATTTATCTGCAAACTAGCAGTATAGACCGGCGTTGCTCGGGTGTAATGAAAGCTTTAAAACTAATCCATGGTCCTGGAGTTCAGACTCATTGGACGTTGGCACAAAAGACTAAAAAGCAATAGTTGTTTCCAGTTAAAGCGAAACCGTAGACTGAAAGAAAAATGAATGGATGTAAGTCAAATTTTGATTTCCTGGTATTGATATCAAATAATTTTTTTTCATCGTAAACTGAATTTTGAAGGCTAAATAAGTCCTCTGAGTAAATGGTATCATGGCTGAGACTAAGAACTACAATTATACCTACTTAGAGCCAAACCCGAAGCAAAAACTAAAATAAAAGGGCTGAAAAAATACAGACATACAAGCAGATAAACAGGCATACACACAAACATCTTGCCTTTTATATATATATATATATATTATCGATTTTCTGCACTATTGTAGGAACTGCAACCTTGAAACTTTTGAATATCGTTTCTTATGTCTTTGTTTATGAGTGTCTCAAATTTGATTAAAATTGGACCATTCCTTCTATAACCCGATTTTTTTGATTATCAATTTTTGATATTTATCAGGAGTACCTCAACACAAAACTTAGCTAAGAACACTCGCAGATGTTTATAGTACAACAGTGTAAATTTTCAAAAAAATTGGTTCAGCCGTTTCGGAGTCTATAGGTAACGGAGACACACACACACACACACACACACACACACACACACACACACACACACACACAGAGTTCCATTTATAAATAAGTCTAGATTAGATACCTTTGGGAATGGTATAAATCTTTCTTTTCAGATTGCTGCAGGAAAATCTTCTGCCCAGTCTGTTATGTCTCTTTTGGGACATGATTGCCCAAGTGTGCATCACATATAGCAATTTACTGACTGACATGCAAGGGTATTGTACACATTTTGCTGTTATGACAATGTTTTGATAAATTAGGTATGAATATTTAATTATAGGCTGAGCATTCTGAAGTCTAGGGCCTCAAAATCTAGGGAGCTTCCAGCTAAGGTGTATAATATTGTTGACATTGTCATGGGCCTTTCTTATACATGTGGTCATAATGAAGTATAATGTCTGGTTCTCCTGAAGCAATGATCATCTTGTCTGACAACTGATGAGCACAAAACATGTATATATAAAAATATAAACTTTTATTTTTATTCTTCCTCAGTGGCAGTTGTGTGGAGGAGAATGTAGCCAGGGAGAATTACACACATACGAGGGAGCGTTGTTTACTTGTGGGAGTTGCCTTCTCTTTTTCCTTCTTCTCTGCATTCTCTTTGCATTCTCTCTACATTCTCTTGATGCTCTGATTTTGGACAGAAAATCTATAAACTTATATAAGCTGAAATTTCCCCGCATTTTTGTCTTCTCGGGTTTTCGCTTAATCATATCATTTATGGCCACGCACATCTGTTAATCATCTTTGTCAGCTATTGCCTTTTAAGCCATCTGCTTTTGATGTCAATCACACTTTTGTCAGTCAATGTTTATATTTTCTGCCTTTGATGTTATTTTGGTGGTTTTGCTTGTGTTTTCTGTCTTAGGTGTTGGTCACTGAGTTGATATCAATCATATTTCTGTCTGTCCGTCCACAGAAATATATAAAAATAACATATTATAAACTGTAAATAACTCTTCAGCAATTTAAAACACCAGTTATCATCCATGCATTTACTCAAATTGTTTAACTTAAAACTCTTCTAATTTCCTTTACTCATGAGAATCGGGGATTAGGAGGGGCCTCATAAGTGGAATAGCCCTGGGCCTCTCTTCATCTAAATTCAGCCCCTGGGGTATGAAGTTATCTTCCACAGAGTTATGGAATAAGTAGCTGGAGAGATTGAAATCTATCAATATGGTTGACAACCACACACACAAACACACACACACACACAAAGTAAAAAATCAACCTAGTACCAATAAATAACTCATAAATTATTTTTTAACTTAATATAAAAATAACAAAGATCAGAAAATCGTCAGTCAATTCAACAAGTGAATCAAAAAATTGCAAAAATATTTATCTCTGGAGTTAGCACAGTGAATATAAAAGCATTGTGCTAAGTGAGAAATTTTTTATTTGTACTAAACTATATATATATATATATATATATATATATATATGAATTTTTATTTGTTTGACATTATTATTTTATTTGATACTCATATTTGAGTGGAAAGACTGTTTATACATATGTATATATATGATTATATATATATGATTATATATATATAATCATATAATTATGAATTAAAAGTACATTGTGACATGGAAAATTCTATGTTTCAAGATAGAATCTTATCATCAGGCAATGTTGGATGCTAGTTGTGAAAATGATTTACATTATATTATGCTCTACAATATTTATAGTATTGAGCACTGTTTATAAAAAAATAAATGCTCAGGAACTTAAAATTGTAAAACTATGGGTCCTCTTCACCTGCATATATATATATATATATATATATATATATATATATATATATTAGCATTTTCCTTTTTTAAATATATTGCTGGTAATATTTTATCCTTCAAAAATGTATTGCTGGTTATATTTTTTTTACAAAAACATGTTACTGGTAATATTTTTCTTTTTAAAAACGTATTGCTGGAATTTTCACAATGAAAGTATATTTTCATACATTTATAGTGTCATTACCCCAGTTTGGGAGTTAACTATTTTCTATAGTTTGGGCCCTAACAAGTTTTACCACCATTGGTCAGAGTAAACTCAGAAACAACTGCAATTAAGAAGGGCTTCCTTGCTCCTCACAATCTCCCAGAAGCCTTGAAAATCCAGTTTATCATCATATCCAGAAACTCCACACAGCTATAGATTAAGTAGCTAGAGAGAATGAATGCTTTATATATAGATAGATAGATAGATAGATAGATAGATAGATAGATAGATAGATAGATATAAAAAGGTTCAGATAGATAGATAGATAGATAGATAGATAGATATGAACAAATTGCGATAGATAGATAGATAGATAGATAGATAGATAGATATGAACAGTGTGAGATAGATAGCTAGATAGATAGATAGATATTAACAGATTGAGATAGATAGATAGATAGATAGATAGATAGATATGAACAGTGTGAGACAGACAGACAGACAGACAGATAGATAGATAGATAGATAGATAGATAGATAGATAGATAAGATAGATGAGATAGATAGATAGATAGATAGATAGATAGATAGACTAGATAGATAGATACAGACTAGATAGATAGATAGATAGATAGATAGATAGATAGATTAATTCAGACTGAGATAGATAGCTAGATAGATAGATATTAACAGACTGAGATAGATAGATAGATAGATAGATATTAACAGACTGAGATAGATAGATAGATATTAACAGACTGAGATAGATAGATAGATAGATAGATAGATAAATAGATAGATAGATATTAACAGACTGAGATAGATAGATAGATAGATAGATAGATAGATATACAGACTGAGATAGATAGATAGATAGATAGATAGATAGATAGATATTAACAGACTGAGATAGAGATAGATAGATAGATAGATAGATAGATATTAACAGACTGAGATAGATAGATAGATAGATAGATAGATAGATAGATATTAACAGACTGAGATAGATAGATAGATAGATAGATAGATAGATAGATAGATTAGATAGATAGACTGAGATAGATAGATAGATAGATAGATAGATAGATAGATATAATTTAATCATTTTGCCCTCAAACAAGGCAATAATGACTCAAGAATATAGCAGGTTACAGGGAGTGAAAAAGAATGCGAAGAATTTAGCGAAGAGAAGTGAGGAAAAAACAATAAAGCAACAGGTTCTGGGAAGAGAGAAGATGGCCATTTTAATTTTAAATTGAATTAAAACTTTTGAAGATTGTAGATAGCTGGTAATCAAGAAACTGGAAGGGAGTTCCACAGGTAGGAAGTGTGAGAAAAGAATCTATTTATTGTAGAGCATCTAACACCCTTCTAGCACTCTCAACTTCTGTAACTGAAATAGCTATATATATAAAGATTAATAGCATTCAGGAATTTCGGGTGTCATTGACAATTATAATTGACTGTGCTCTCTAAAAACTTAACCTCTTCTCTGTTTCAAAATTATTGTTGTTCTATCTTATCTGTGTTTGTCTTGTTTGTACTTAACTTAGCATGAATATTTCAGCACACATCATCTGGTATCGTATTGCTACCTTGGCAATACAACGTTGTTACACTAGAGCTGATAGCTACATCTTACTATTTCAATAGTAAATCGGTGAGACCTAGTTGCCAATCTAGTAGCACACTTAAAATGATGTCACTGCTCCAAGGAGGAACAATTACCAGAAAACGACTATAAGAAACCAAATCATGTCAGCAAGAAGTACAAGAAAAGAAATAATTATAATAGAACAGACAGTTGCATCTATCTCTTTCAAGAGTAAAATGATGAGACCTATTTGCCAATCTAGTAATACCCTTAAATTCATGCAGTCCAGGCCCCAAGGAGGAAATCTTATCAAAGCAATTGGCTTGAAAAATAGTCTACTATTGTTTGCCCAATAATCACAATATAAGGTTTTATTTCTTTATGAGAATTTTAAACAGTATAAGTCTACATATGAGGTCTGATCAAAAAAGTATTTACATATTATTATGATATTACTAGCAGTATAGACCAGCATTGCTCGGGTGTAATGAAAGCTTTAAAACTAATCCATGGTCCTGGAGCTCAGACTCTTTGGACATTGGCATGAAAGACTATAAAGTAATAGTTGTTTCCAGTTAAAGCGAAACCGTAGATGAAAGAAAATGAATGGATGTAAGTGAAATTTTGATTTCCTGATATCGATATCAAATTTTCTGCACTATTGTAAGAACTGCAACGTTGAAACTTCTGAATATCGTTTCTTATGTCTTTGTCTATGAGTGTATCAAATTTGATTAAAATCGGACCACTCCTTCTATAACCCGATTTTTTTGATTATTGATTTTTGATATTTATCGGAAGTACCTCGACACAAAACCTAGCTAAGAACACTCGCAGACGTTTATCGTACAACTGTGTAAATTTTCAAGAAAATCAGTTCAGCCATATTGGAGTTTATAGGTAATGGATACACACAGACACACACACAAAGTTCCATTTATAAATAAGTTTAGATTATTATTATATATATTATTATTATGATATTATACAGATTATTATTATGATATAATATTATTATATAATATAATATCATATTAATATAATAATTAATAAATTTATCAATAATATAATATTAATAAAGTTATTGATAATATAATAATATCATAAATAATATCATAATTAATAATATTAACTAAGATTAATATCATAATAATATATTTAGTGTATAATATTATATTATTATATGATATTATATCTATTATTATTCTTATATTATATATATTATTATGATATTATATATGATATTATATTATTATATAATATATCATATTAATATCATAATTAATAAATTTATTAATAAAATAATATTAATAAAGTTATTAATAATATAATAATATCATAATTAATATCATAATTAATATTAATTGAAAATAATATCATAATAATATAATTATTATATGATATTATATATATTATTATTATGATATATATATTATTAAGATATTATATTATTATTATATATTATGTAGTAATAATTATATAATTAATGATATAATTATTACAGCTAAGTCTGCATATGAGGTCTGATAAAAAAGTATTGAGTCTAGTGTTATAAGAAGAAAACTGCATATTATTTTGGCATTAAATTGCTTTTGAGGAAGTTCCCTTCTGAAGTTGCATACTTTATCCTTTGTCTTTTTTTAATTTTTTTGTTGGGGATAGTGAGCAGATGCCTCATCACATTCTCTTGGACACCTTGAAATTTTGTTCCTTTCACTGTAGACATTTTTCTTCCAAGCTCAGTTATAAACAATGAAAGTGAGTGAGAACATTATGACTTAGTGCATCTGCATGGCAGAGTTCAAAGTCAATCTGTTCCAAGTGGCTTCACCCAATGTACTGTAGCACTGTTACCATAACGACAGTCCCAATAGTTTTTGTTCAGACCTTGTATACGAGTTGCCACCCTAAAATCAGGTATTGAACCATATTCCATTTTACTCTCAGCCCAACGTTTTACTCACTAAACCATCATATATATAATTTTTCTATGTGTTGTCTTTGTCTGAAATTTTTTTTTCGCTTTGTGTGGTTTATTTGATTATTTGAAATCAAATCTCTCGAAGGTTGGCGGAAAAGAGATTCTTTTAAGTCTTCTGGGGAATGGAAAAAAAGTGTGTTTCTGTCGAGAGGGTAACAGAACACTAAAACTTTGTTTTTTATTCTTATTTTTTTTCTTAAAAATTTATTTTATTATCTTTTCATTTGTGGTTGGAATTTCCTGGTTGTGTGTTTTCCATAACAAAAGGAAAGAATTGGTAACTGAAGGAATTTTATTTATTTCCAAAGCCTACCCCATCCCCATCCTCCAACCACATGTGCCAGTCTAAGAACTTTTCAAAATCTCAAATGAAAAAGAAAAAAAGTGACAAAAAACAAAAATGTTCTCCTTTTTGGATTGTTTTGTACAAAAGAGATGCATTGATAAAATTCAATTAAATAACATTCAATAAGGTAGGATATATAAAATTATGAAAAACTACCGTTGCAGGCAAAGTTGTTTTATTACAAACCCTCATGTGCATTGATTGTCAAACATTCAATAAAAAATAAAGTTGCAAGATGAAAATATTATTTTATATAGATTTTTTTTTCTTACTTTCATCTTTCGAGCAAAAAATATATTGACAATTTCTAATGTCAAGAAAATACTTATTATTCTACTACCATGGCCTCATCAGGTCAAGACTTTTATATGGATGTCATGCATGGCACCAAACTCATTTAAAAATATCTAAAATATCAGGTATTTACAACAACTTATTTTTATCAATGGTTAAAAATGGTTTTGAGCAAATGAACCTTGTGGACTTGCAAGGTAGAATCACAAAGAACTGTCAAGTAGCTGAAACAATACCACTTAGGAACTTTCAACAGCAGTAAAACTTAAAATGGATAGCACAGGAAATTCCAAGACAAAATAAATGTCATAATCATGATGTTAGCATTCCACACTGCTTCAAACAAAAGCTTAAAAAGGAAACTCCCATCAATTATGGGAAGATCAATAGCAGTTTTTTTTATATTTTTTAATAATTTCACTCCAAGCATGTTGAGAATATTACTAGTGCACAATGAATTACAGGGAGTGAAAATGAAGATTGGGAAAAGGGAGGATTAACGAAAAGACAAATGATGAATGCGATCCAAAAAGACAGAAGATGACGATTGATGTTGCATTTAAATTTATTTATGTGTTTATTTATGGATGTCTACTCGGAACAAAAATTGGGGAGCCGAGTTCGAATTCCAGTTGAATTCTTTGCATTCACTTCCACACAAATACCCTTGGGAAAGGTATTAATCCTGCAGTAGGTTGCCATTACTTTCTGCAGTAGATTGGTTGCCAGCTAGGGCTATAGAACCCAATCTGTCCTGTTATTTAGCCCATAACTGGAGGGAAGAGATGTACTAATATCTTTCCCAAGGGTATTTGCACATAAGTGAATGCAGGGAATTCAACTGGAATTAGAACTCGGCTCCTCAATTTCACATTCTGAACTGATATCCACTGCACCACACTTGCGTCACTGTCTCAGAAAAAAAAATTTTCATTAGAATCCATCTTGCACATTTACAAATCTATCATTCGTCTGTGCATTGAATACTGTTGCCATATCTGGTCTGGTGCTGCTACTGAATATCTTTTTTTAACAATGTCCAAAGAAGGATTTGTAATGTAATCAATTCTGACCTGGTATCCTGTCTCCAGTTACTTTTTCACTGACATGACGTGGTTCCCCTCTGTTTTTTTCTACAATATTTTCATGGCAACTAACTTGACAAGCGTTTTTTCTTGTTGCCCCGACTACATGAACTTCAGCTTACTACTAGATTAGCATTTAGGTCCCATCCTTTGACTGTAACTTCCACTTCTATGCCATCTTCTTTTCCTACACTTCTCACCTGTGCAACTCCTTTCTGTTTACCTGCTTCCCTGATCACCATTTGACCAGGCACCAAATATTTTACAACTGGTTTGGTGTTTCTGTTATGTATTTAGCAATTCTTGATAAATTACAAAAAAAATTTGCGATATTACTGGTTTTGACCTGGCATCTTCACTTCAGTTACTTTCCAACTGCTTCAATGTAGATTCCTTCTGTTTTTACTATAAAGATTTTAATGGTAAGCTTTCTTATATTATTTTCTGATGAGCTTTCTTCTTTGGTATTACGAATTTAAGAGCAGTATGAAATTTGCAGAATGGTCCCATTTTCTAGTTAAAATAGCTAGTTGTAACAGTAAGTTCTATGTTAGCAGTTTCTTCTCTCACATGTCTTGCTTGTAGAAATGTCTTCCAGCTTCTTGCTTTCCAGACAAATTTGGTCTTCAAAAATTTAAATGCAGTGTCAATCCAATTTTCTTAATACTTTTTCTTTTAGTCTCCTCTTTTTTTATTAATGATAGAATGTTTCCAGGCAGATCATTAATATACAGAACATCATCAGATGTTCCTTTAATGATATGTAGTTCACCACTGGAGGAAGAAAAATCCCAGTTATTGTAGCTCTACTATTGTGTTTAACATTATATACTATTATGTATTAATATAGTGAATTAATATTTGTAATAAATTAATATTATAATAATTCATAATAATAGGATTTTTATATCTTATTATGGAAGCAAAGGAATGAATGACCTGGAAGGCAGAACAGTAGCTGTTACCATTCCTGCTGTAGGGTTAATCACTTCTTTGCCTCAGCAATCATAAATTCAGGAAAAATTCACCTGACTTTGGGTAAATCAAGGTATAATTAGTTTACATATGTTCAAAACATAAACTGCTATCCAGTGCTGCTGTGAAGGGAGAGAAAGAAAGAAAAGAGAATGAGAAGGGCTAAAAAGTGTCTGTTGCTGTCAGCTGCTGTCCTGTGTCAGTGATGGTGATGGTAGGAGGAAGCTCTTCTCTCAACCTGGAAGCTATGTCTGTGCATGACTCTGTCTCTCCCCTCTGTCTGATGTTTGATTCATGTGGATTTTTTTTAAGACTAAAGTTTGCATAAACTTGTTACTTTTTCTCATTTTCTCTTCCTTCATTGATTATCTCTTCAGTCGGTAGGCAATTCCTTTTTCTTTTAGTCAATATATTTTTTTAACATCAGCTCGATTAAAATGAGTAATGAAAAATAACTGTTTTGTTATTGGAAGATATTCATTGATCCCATGCACAGAACTCAAATGTGTTATTCTACTTTGGTTATTGAGCAGTCAACATCCAGTTAAACAGAAAAGTGTAAGAAACCAACAATCTTTGCACTATTTATTAATAATATTATTTTTATATTCAGTTAATTTACAAGTTTTGTGTCAAAAGATTTCTGCAAAGTTTAATGATTTTTTCATCAGAGTTTAAGCTGCAAATATGAAATGATTCACAAAAATTAGAATTTCCTGTTAAAAGATAGTGCCAAAGAAAATAAAAAAGAAGATACACTGAAAAATACTCAGTGCAGCAGATTAGATATTATATAGCAGTTCAGCACTTTTATCTTTGTTTCTAATGACATTTTCCTATCTCTTAATACTTTGCTTAAATTATGAAAGGCATGAGGAGATTGTCCTGCATTCACTGTCATATAAAAGATTAGATATTACACAGCAGTTCAGGCTCTTTTCTTTGTTTATAATGACATTTTCTTCTCTCCTAATACTTTGCTTAGTTTATGAAAGGTATGAGAAGATTATCCAGCATTCACTGCCATATAGGAGATTAGATATTACATCACAGTTTAGCACTCTTCTTTCTTTCTAATGACATTTTCCTATCTCTTAATACTTTGCTTAGTTTATGAAAGGAATGAGGAGTTTGTCCAGCATTCACTGCCATTGAAAAGATTAGATATTACTTAGTAGTTAAGTGTTTTTTTCTTTGTTTCTAACAACATTTTTTCTCTCTGATACTTTGCTTAGAGTATGAAAGGTATGAGAAGATTGTTCAGCAATCACTGCCATATAGCAGTTCAGCCTCTTTTCTTTGTTTTTAATGACATTTTCTTATCTCTTAATACTTTGCTTAGATTATGAAAGGCATGCAAAAAATGTTGAGCATTCACTGCCATATAGGAGATTAGATACTACATAGCAGTTCAGCCTCTTTTTTCTTTTTTTCTAACATTTTCTTTTTTCTTAATACTTTGCTTAGAGTATGAAAAGCATGAGGAGAATGTCTATACAATTTTATAGTTTTTCTTAGAGTTAATGCAATCAATTTAATGAATCATGTAATTTTTTTTTTATTGCTTAGTTACATTAATATTTTACTTGTCTGATGTCCTTTTTTTCTTTTCTACTTTCAGAATTCTATCAGGCATAACCTTTCATTGAATAAGTGTTTCCTAAAAGTGCCACGGTCTAAGGATGATCCTGGAAAGGTAAGGGAAATTTACTATTAACCTTTTTTCTTTCTGTTGTTTCCAATTTTATGGACTTTTCTCTCCTTTTGCTTAATTATAAATCATTTTATTAGACATTGCTTCTCCATTGCAGCTAATGTCTAAATTTTATAAGCATTTTTACATTGCCCTTACACAAAACTTTTTTCACGTGAAAATACAAATAGTTATGGACTTGCTGCAATAAGTCTGTAACCTAATAATAAAACGAAGTGTATTTATTTTTCACAAGAAATATTTTTCAACATAATTTCCTTCCTTGTTACTGCAGATAATTCAGTAATTTAATATGTCTAAATACATTAGTCATGTACATTGTGGTGCAGTGGATATCAGCTTAGAATGAAAATCGGACAGCTGAGTTTAAATTGAATTTGTTGCATTCACTTATGCACAAATACTCTTGGGAAAAGTATTAATCTCTCCAGCTATGAGTTAACTAGCTGGACAGATTGAGTTCTGTAGCCTTGGTTGGCAACCAGTCTACCACAGAAAGTAATGGCAACCTACTGTGGGAAAATATTCTACTTGGTTAGTCATGTCTTGAATGGGACATGATTGCCCAAGTGTGTATCATGTAAGACATTTAACTGACTGATATTAGCCAGGGTTGCGAGGTGTAACAAGAGCAAACATACTAAGAGCCACAAGGGATAGGGAGACGGGGATAATCATGATCGCCTGCGTCCTGAAGGGACAGGGCACATAGAAGAAGAAGAAAATATATATATTTTGTGGAGGTATATATATATATATATATATATATGTATATACAATGAAAATATATTGGACAAATTTATAAATCCATTGATGATGTTTATTTCATGAATATTTAAAAGAAATATTCAACTTATAGGATCAAAATGTTTTATAAAAATGAATGGGTTTGATATATCCAGATGGAAGGAATAGTGGGGAGAAGGAGAAGGGAAACATTTTAGTGATGGGAGAGAGAGTCAGATGGAAGGAATAGTGGAGAGAAGGAGAAGGAAAACATTTTAGTGATGGGAGAGAGAGTCAGATGGAAGGAATAGTGGGGAGAAGGAGAAGGGAAACATTTTAGTGATGGGAGAGAGAGTCAGATGGAAGGAATAGTGGGGAGAAGGAGAAGGAAAACATTTTAGTGATGGGAGAGAGAGTCAGATGGAAGGAATAGTGGAGAGAAGGAGAAGGAAAACATTTTAGTGATGGGAGAGAGAGTCAGATGGAAGGAATAGTGGGGAGAAGGAGAAGGAAAACATTTTAGTGATGGGAGAGAGAGTCAGATGGAAGGAATAGTGGGGAGAAGGAGAAGGAAAACATTTTAGTGATGGGAGAGAGAGTCAGATGGAAGGAATAGTGGGGAGAAGGAGAAGGGAAACATTTTAGTGATGGGAGAGAGAGTCAGATGGAAGGAATAGTAGAGAGAAGGAGAAGGAAAACATTTTAGTGATGGGAGAGAGAGTCAGATATACAATGTTAATTTTTATACATAGATGTCATATTTAGAATGTTGCATTTACAAGCCAGACAATAACATGACCTTGGATTGAACTTCAGATTAAACATTTTCAAATACAGGACAGGAATTTTAGGGGCCATAAATAGATGAATTGAATTATTAGATTTTTATATTAATTTTGATGGCAAAAATAATACCATCATCTTATAAATATAATTGCCCATGGAATTAATCTTACAAATTACAGAGGATACTGCTTTAATATATATATATATATATATATATATATATATATATATTTTTTTTTTTTTTTTGTAGTACATTACCACACGGAAATTTCTGTTTTGAGATAAAACCTCATCATCAGGCAAATGTTGGATGTTGGTTGTAAAAATGATTTACATTGTTGCAATGTAAATCTTATTCATATTATATTTTGGTATATATATATATACATATATATATATATATAAAATGAATTGTTTGAACATTATTTTTTATTGATACTCATATTTAAGTAGATATTCTGTTTTTTAATGAAACAGTATTATATATTTATATCTACCGGCCTGATTATTTACAATAAATTTTTATTACGAAAATGTGTGCCATTCAGCAGGATTCGAACCTGCGACCCCTATCTATATAGGGGAAGCTACCATTTGATCTTAGATAGGGGTCGCAGGTTCGAATCCTGCCGAATGGCACACAGTTTTGTAATAAAAATTTATCGTAAATAATCAGGCCGGTAGATATAAATATATAATACTGTTTCATTAAAAAACATAATATCTACTTAAATACGAGTATCAATAAAAAATAATGTTCAAACAATTCATTTCAAATTGTCGGTTGCTTATAACCAAGTTTCGTTAAAATTCGTTGATTTCCGAAATATATATATATATATATATATATATATATATATATATATATATATATATATATATATATATATATATATATATATATATATATATATATACATATTTATACATATAAATTATATATATATATATAATTTGTTTCTATAAATTTTATTTTTTAATGGATACTCATATTTGAGTAGATGCTTATTTTTGTATTATTTGTATTATTATTGTATATATATATATATATATATATAGATTATATCTGACATATTTTTAATATTCATTTACATTTACTGGCCTGAATAATTGAGAAATTTTGTTAGGAAAATATGCCATTGCCTTGGATATCTCCAAAGCATTTGACAGAATCTGGCCTGTAAGCCTTTTTTGCAAGCTACAAGTCTCTGGTATAACTGGATGCTTGTTTAATTTGAACCAGTCATTCCTATCAAACTTTGTAATGAAGATCAATTTGAACAGACATGCCACCAAATTCTACCACACAAACATGGGTGTCCAGGGATCTATCCTAGGTTTGACACTCTTTTGGATCTTCCTCACTGATCTCACTGATGTGATCAAATCCCAAGTAGGCATTTATGTTGACGACCAATATTTACTCCTGCCTTAATAAGGAATCTGCCGAGGCTGACAAAGCAAACCTTGCTGCTGATCTTGAAAAGGATCTCCAATCTGTGGCGGACTGGGGTAAGAAGTGGCTCGTAAATTTTAATGCTTCCAAAATGAAGCTGCTATTCTTTAACTACCACAGACAGTCCCTCCTACCCAACATCAGCATTGATCAAGTTAGTTTCCTGGAAAGCAATAAACTGCATCTCTTTGGCCTAATTCTCTCTCAGCTGGCCTCAAGGGAAATGACTACATTGAATCAGTAGCTAAATCTATTGCTAGGAAGTTCAGATCACTGTGTTGGGCCAGAAAGTTTCTCTTGCCATATACAAACCAACCATCCGCACATGCATTGAATACTGTTGTCATATCGGGCCGGGCGCCTCTGCTATTCATCACTGGGTTCTTGACAGGATCCAGAGGAGAATCTACAATGTAGCCCATCTCAACCTGGCAGCATGACTCCAGTAACTTTCTCACCAACAGGATATGGCTATACTCTGTCTCTTCTGCAAAGATTTTCACAGTCTGATGAGCTTAGCAGCCTAGTACTCCCTCTACACAATTTTACAGTCAAAACAACCAAATGCAGCTACCACTTCTACTCTAGTAGTTTCTGTTCTCACACTACTTGCCTGTAAAACTCCCTTTTGTATACTTTCTTCCCACATAGCTACAATCTCCAAGAGTTTAAAAGCAACATCAATTGCCATCTCTTATCTGCAACCAAATTTTTCCCTGTATATATTTCTGTCATAGAAAAATAAGTAATTTACTGACAGTATAGGCTGACCTAAGTTCCTGACCACTGACAATACCTTTTTATTATATTCTAGGCAATTAGATAGAAAATCTTTTAAAATGTATTCCTATAGAAAATATTTGCAGTGCATTTATAGCAAAATCATGAGTAATTGCTTTTAGCTTATTCTTTCAGTTCAGTCAGTCATGCGTTATACACATTTGGCTGATCATGTCTTTTTTGATCCATGAATCCCACACTTCTTTTATCCTTTCCTCAAGACCCCTTGTATCTTTCTTTTCTCACTTTAAACTCTACTTTCACAGAATTCTCCTCACACCAGAATCCCCATCTTTTTCTTACCTCCATTCTGACACTCCTTGTAACTGTTTCCTCATTCTCCTCTCCCTCTCATGTAACTTTTCCCTCTCCTCTCATGTAACTTTTCTCTCTGCCTTCATGTAACTTTTTCTCTCTCCCTCTCATGTAATCTCTTTCCTCTCTCTCTCATATGTACCTTCCTCCCTCCTCATGTAACTTTTTCCTCTCTCCCTCTCATGTAACTTTTCTCCCTCTCTCAGCATGTATCCTTCCCTCCTCTCTCATGCACTTTTCCCCCCTCCCTCTCATGCAACTCTTCCTCTCTCCCTCTCTGTCTTTCTTCTCTCCTCTCATGCAACTCTCTCCCTCCTCTCATGTAACTTTTTCCCCCCTCCCCCTCCTCACAGTCCTTCTCCTCTTCCTTCCTTCATGCAATCCTTTCCCTCCTCTCATGTAAATTTTTCCTCCTCTCATGTAACTTTTCCCTCCCTCATGTAACTTTTTCCTCTTCATGTAACTTTTTCTCTCTCCTTCTCCTCTCTTTGGTAACTTTCTTTCCTCTCCTCTCATGTAACTTTTCCCTCTCTCATGTGTCTTTCCCTCCTCTCTGCGTAACTTTTCTCTCTCTCTCTGTCTCTTTCCTGTCTCTCGCCACCTTCTTTCTCTCTCTCTCTGTTGCGTGCGTAACTTTTTCTTTTTCCTCTCCTTTCTCAGGAATTCCTCTTTTCCCCTTCTCCTCCCCATGTAACTTTTCCCTCTCCCTCTCTTCAAAGTAACTTTTCCTCTCTCTCATGTAACTTTTCCTCTCTCTGCAACTTTTCCTCTCTCCTCTCTTGCACTTCTTCCCTCCTCTCATGTAATCCTCTTTTTCCCTCTCCTCTCATGTAAATTTTCCTCTCCCTCTCATGTAACTTTTTCCTTCTCCTCTCAGCGTAACTTTTTCCCTCTCTCATGTAACTTTTTCCTCTCCTCTCTTTGTAACTTTTCCTCTCCTCTCATGTAACTTTTCCTCTCCTCTCATGTAACTTTTTCCTTATCCTCTCATGTAACTTTTTCCCTCTCTCCTCTCATGTAACTCTTCCCTCTCCTCTCTGCGTGTTCTTTCCTCCTTCATGTAATCCTTCCCTCTCATGTAACTTTTTCCTCCTCTCATGTAACTCTTCCCTCTCCTTCCTCTGCGAACTTTTCCCCCTCCTCTCATGTAACTTTTCCTCCCTCTCCTTCAAGTGTAATCCTTTTCTCCCTCCTCTCATGTAAATTTTCCCTTCTCTCATGTGTAACTTTTCCTCCTCTCATGTAACTTTTCCCCCTCATGTAACTTTTCCCTCTCTCTTGTAACTTTTTCCTCTCCTCCTCATGTAACTTTTCCTCCTCTCATGTAAATTTTCCTCTCTCATGTAACTTTTTCCTCTCCTCTTCATGTAATCCTTTTCCTTATCCTCTCATGTAACTTTTCCCTTCTCCCTCTCATGTAACTTTTCCCTCCCTCTCATGCAATTCCTCTCCTCTCTCATGTAACTTTTTCCTCTCCTCTCCTTGTAACTTTTTCCTCTCTCTCCTTCATGTAACTTTTCCTTCCTCTCATGGAACTCTTCCCTCTCCTCTCATGTAACTTTTCCTTCTGCTCTCATGTAACTTTTCCCTCTCCTCTCATGTAACTTTTCCCTCTCCTCTCATGTAACTTTTCCCTCTCTCATGTAACTTTTCCCTCTCCTCTCTTGTAACTTTTCCCTCTCCTCTCATGTAACTTTTCCCTCTCCTCTCATGTAAATTTTCCCTCTCCTCTCATGTAACTTTTCCCTCTCCTCTCATGTAACTTTTCCCTCTCTCATGTAACTTTTCCCTCTCCTCTCTTGTAACTTTTCCCTCTCCTCTCATGTAACTTTTCCCTCTCCTCTCATGTAACTTTTCCCTATCCTCTCATGTAACTTTTCCCTCTCCTCTCATGTAACTTTTCCCTCTCCTCTCATGTAACTCTTCCCTCTCCTCTCATGTAACTTTTCCCTCTCCTCTCATGTAACTTTTCCCTCTCCTCTCATGTAACTTTTCCCTCTCCTCTCATGTAATCTTCCCTTCCCTTTCCTCTCATGGAACTCTTCCCTCTCCTCTCATGTAACTTTTCCCTCTCCTCTCATGTAACTTTTCCCTCTCCTCTCATGTAACTTTTCCCTCTCTCATGCAACTTTTCCCTCTCCTCTCATGTAACTCTTCCCTGTCCTCTCATGTAACTTTTCCCTCTCTCATGTAACTTTTCCCTCTCCTCCCATGTAACTTTTCCCTCTCCTCTCATGTAGCCCACAGTAGTGCCTTGTCTGAGATGAAATGATTATAAAAAAAAATGTGTCCTGCAGAATTTGAACCAGCATCCCCTATGTTAAATGGTCATTAGATCTGACGTGTATTAGATTGCTCAACCATGTAGAATTTCTGATCAAACAAAGTTTGAATAGTGCTTTTAAACACATATCTTTATGATTTTTTAAAATACTCATATCTGCTCTGTTTACATTTCTTGACAAAATACAGTTAAGAATCTTTAATGTGATTGATACCAACTTAGCTGACCGCCTGCAGTCACTCTCCCACCGGCATGACGTGGCTTCCCTGTGCCTCTTCTATAAATACTTTCATGGCTTCTGCTCTGATGAACTTAAATCACTGCTGCTCCCTAGGTGTGAGTTTGCACAGATACTAGATTGGCAACTAGGTCCCACCCTTTTACAGTGAAACCGATGAAATGTAACCGCAATTTCTACTCCAACAGCTTCTTTTCTCGCACTTCTCACCTGTGGAATTCTCTTCCGCATGCTTGCTTCCCCGACGGCTATAACCTCCAGGAGTTTAGATGTAAGGTCAATAGACACCTCCTAACACACTAACCCTCCCATTCTCTCCAACTCTCCCCCTATGTACATCCTAACTCGTCTATCGCCCTGTGTAACCCCCTGCGCTATAGTGACAGTGGAATGCCTTGCTTGGGGTGACATGATTAAAAAAACAAAAAAAAACAAAGAGGAAATAGATTTTGCAAAATCTGTTATGACATAGGTTAGATCTGACATACTTTTAATGTTACAATTATATATATATATATATATATATATAATCCAGAAGAGTGTATAAAAGATCTTAACATGACCCATTTAACAAAATCTGACCAGACATTTTTCCCTATTTTTTTTTTTAAAAAAACAAACCTTTCTTAGTTGGCTCAAGAACTTTACAGCCACGCTCTCATACAGTAACGGCTCATTATGATCTCAAAGTATAAATTCATTTAGCAATATATGTTTAAGCCACGTGAGCATTTCTAAAGTTTTATTGTCAAGAGAAAAATAAAAATGTAAATAAAAATACGTAATAATAATTAAAACAAAAAAAATCTTCCGACAAACCCAAGAAAGAAAATCTTGTTATTTTTAATTCAATCATACATTTTTATTTATACTTCATTAATAAATGTTTTAGCATTTGTCATTGTTTTTCTATTTTTTATTTTGAAATCATTCTTAGTTTGTTAGTAATCTTACAGAGTCAGTCACTTGTGGCACAAGCCTATCAGTAAGGCCAGAAGAAAATTAGATTCCACAAATTACACAAATCAAGGCATCGGGGCTTAGAATGTTTTTTTCCAATGAAAGGCTAATAATTCATTAGGCATTAATCATGTGACTACGTCCTCGTTTGTCTCTTTCATGCACCGTGCTTCAATGATTTGGATAAAAGAATTAAATCTGATTCCATTTGAGCAGAATTAATGTTTGTTCTACCAACTTTGAAAAGTAATTATCAAACTAGATTAAATGTTATAGGATATTCTCTACTTTCTGCCAATAAATATTCACTAAAAATCTAAATATTGCTTACAGTGGCAGACACTGATCGAGGTTGTAAAAATTATGAGTAAAAGAAGACATTGAGTATAATTTTTTCTTTTTATTATTAATTGGCAAAGTTTGTACTCGTTAACCATTACTCCAAGCTAGAGCATCCAAATCAGATCACTATTTACTCTTTAGTACCCGTCAAAGTTAGTACTGATTATTAAGGAAATGAGATCTGAAGATATAAGAGGGATTGCATCCATCTTTTATTGAAAATACTTGAACCTTGATATTCAGAGGAAAATAATGTGTAATTGACTTAGTAAGTTTGATAAAATGGATGACAAGCAAAGTTTAGGAGAAATGAAAAAATTTATTAAAGTCTACACTCATATATATATAAAGAGAGTAAGAGAGAAAAAGAGAGAAAGAGAGTAAAATAAAAAAAGAGAGAAATGTGGAGAGCCATGATCACCTATGTCTGAGGAAGAAATTTTTAACCAGTTTCCATAAACGATTTACTTGTCAGTTCCATTTGTTATAACACAGACACACACAATATATATATATATATATATATATATATATATATATATATATACTAGCAGTATGGCCCGGCGTTGCTCAGGTGAAATGAAAGCTTTAAAACTAATCCATGGTCTTGGAGCTCAGACTCTTTGGATGCTGGCACGAAAGACTAAAAAAGCAATAGTTGATTCCAGTTAAAGCAAAACCATAGACTGAAAGAAAAATGAATGGATGTAAGTGAAGTTTTGATTTCCTGGTGTCAATATCAAATAAGTTTTTTCATCGTAAACTGAATTTTGAAGGCTAAATAAGTCCTCTGAGTAAATGGTATCATGGCTGAGACTAAGAACTACAATTATATCTACTTAGAGCCAAACCCGAAGCAAAAACTAAAATAAAAGGGCTGAAAAAATACAGACATACAGGCAGATAAACAGACACACACACACACAAACATCTTGCCTTTTATATATATTTTTGATTTTCTGCACTATTTTAAGAACTGCAACCTTGAAACTTCTGAATATCATTTCTTATGTCTTTGTCTATGCGTGTATCAAATTTGATTAAAATCGAATCCCTCCTTCTATAATCCGATTTTTTCAATTATCGATTTTCCATATTTATCGGGGGTACCTTGAAACAAAACCTAGCTAAGAACACTCACAAATGCTTATAGTACAACTGTGTAAATTTTCAAGAAAATTAGTTCAGCCGTTTCAGAGTCTATAGGTAATGGACACACACACACACACACACACACACAGACACACACACACACACACACACACAGATACACACACAGAGACAAAGTTCCATTTATAAATAAGTTTATATGTATATATATTCTGTATATTGAGGCAGCAGATAATTTTCTAAACATATTTTGTTTAATATAACAGACAATGAATGTTTATTATGTTTAATCATGAGCTGTTCTAAACATCGTATTTTGGCTTTAATTCTAAGTGAAAATAAAGACAAAAATTGTCCAACATTTGAATATTCTTTCATTATGCTGGTTCTAAGCTTTCAGCTCACATTAGCCATCTTCAGAGAGGTTACAGAGGCATTAGCATAAAAGCATCTACCATCAAAGATGATATTATCTTGTGTTGTTTTGCCGCATATCTATGTTTTATGTCAACACACAATATTATCTCCATTCATTGTCTGTTATATTTAACAATATATATATATATATATATATATATATATATAGTGACAAGAATTAGTAAATATACATAAGGAGGGTGTGCATATGTATAGTATTATTATTCAGGTGTTAACAAAACAGTGCTTAATATATGAACAGAGCTGTATTTTATACAAATATTAATAAATATACATATTTTCCTACGTCTATGGCACGACTCAGAGTTTCATGTGTTATACAATAATCAGGTGCATATTTCAAACTGATTGTTTAATAGATTTGAATTTCACCTCCTGTGATTGGAAATATTTTATAGATGAATGAAATGTCTCCCTTTGTAGGGGTCATTATTACTGGCCCCTGTGCTTGGGCGGAAAGCAGCCTATCATGGCCTCTTTTTACCCGTGACACCAATGAGTCAACACAGACAAATTTAGTTCTGTAAAATCCAACCAGCAGCCACATGGTGCCCAAAAATGGAGCAGCCAAGAAGACAATGTATGATCGAGGATGTTCCAAAAGTTGCAGCAAAGCATTAGATGTCTTTATACCAAAAATTTTACCTTATTTATTGAGTGACCCTCGTACAGAGATGCATGTGGTTCATGCATAGTGGGGTCCCAGCACATTTTATTAACATTGCTTAAAATGCACTGGCTGACATCTATTATGAAAAATTGATAGGTGGACGAAGACCGTTTCTATAATTTGCCCATTCCCCCAAACTAATTCCTTCGGGATTTTATCTGTGGGGCCTTCAAGTTCAGTTGGTTTATACAACAGACATTAATAATGCAGAGATGCTTCATCAACATGTTATAGGGGCCTGTAAAACTATTCCACACTGTGTTGGACTATTTAAGAGTCATCGCCAGTCAATGATCCTAAGGGTGCATGTGTGTGTAGAAGTTTCATATCTGCTTAGTTTTGTATCGGAAATGTAAACAAAGCAATTCATAAAGAATTAATGGATTTTATATTTAACCCAACATTTTTATTAATTCAAATATTATTATAGTTTGACACTTTCTATTAGAAACTGATAACTCATTAATATTTATTAAATATTAACTCATATTTATTAAACAATATGTATTTCCATTCATGAAAGAGAGAGAGAAAAGAAGAAAAAGAGAGAAAGAGAAGAAGAGAGAAAAAGGAAAGATAGAAAGAGAAAAAGAAGGAAAAGAAAGAAAAAATAAAATGAGAAAAAGAAAGAGAATAAGAGAGAAAGAGAAAAGGCCACTTCTGCTGAGTTTCATGTCCGAAACGTAAACAAAGCAATTTCTAAAGACTTAATGGATTTATTTTTTATCCAATATTTTTATTTATTCAAATGTTATTATAGTTTTACATTTAGAAAGTGATGACTCATTATTATTTATTTAACAGCATATATTTTTATTAAAAAAAGAGAGAGAAAGAGAAGAAGAGAGGAAAAGAAAGAAAGAGAGGAAGAGAAAAAGAGAGAAAGGGGTCTCTAGTCAATGATTCAAAGGGTGCATGTGTGTGTAGAAGCTTTATATCTGCTTAGTTTCATATCAGAAACATAAACAAAGCAATTCGTAAAGAATTAATGGATTTTATATTTAACCCAACATTTTTATTAATTCAAATGTTATTATAGTTTGACACTTTCTATTAGAAACTGATGACTCATTGTTATTTTTAAACATTATGTATCTTCATTAAAGAAAGAAAAAGAGAGAAAGAAAAAAAGAAAGAAAGAGAAAAAGAAAAAGAAAGAGAAAAAGAAAAAGAAAGAGAAAAAGAAAGAGAGAGAGAGAGAGAGAGATAGAGGAAAAAAGAAAAAGAGAGAAAGAAAGAGAGATAAAAGAAAGAAATAATTAGAAAAAGGGTTTGCTAGTCAATGATTCAAAGGGTGCATATGTCTGTAAAGCTTCATATCTGCTTAGTTTTGAACCTGAAACATAACCAAAGCAATTCGTAAAGAATTAATGGATTTGTCTATAATTCTGAGATGAGGTAGTATTTACACTATTTATATTATTCAAACTATTGTCCACATCTTTGTTGCCATTTGTATGACATTTCAGCTGTTGTGTGCTCTGGCCTTCTTCAGGTACTAGGAATTTCGAACTGAAACCTTTATTACAATAACTGAGGTTTATCATTCTCATTCCTTGCATGAAGCTTCTTTTGGTAGTCATGAGTTATCAATATAGATGTTGGTTAGTTCCAGGGACTTGACCCAAAGAGTTGTGAGTTCAATACCAGGCTACAGCAGTGGCAAACAAGTAACTTATAGGGTTAAAGGGAGATAACTCATGACTACCAAAGGAATGAATTCATTTAGTAAAGGTGTCATGAAAAGGAAAGAAATGAATTTGCAATATAAAAAGTGAACTTTGAAAGGACCTGGCTAAATATAGATGAATAGATCAGTTAGTCAGTTCAGTGCCTTATGCAATACACACATGGGTGATCATGTCTCTTTTGATACATGACTGATGAGGGAGAGGATGTTCCTGCTGCAGGTTGCCATTTTTTTCTGTAATACACTGGTTGCCACACACGGCCCAGTCTGTCCTGCTATTCAACCCTCAGATGGCGTAGAATTTGTGCATGGGTGATTGAAAGAAAACTGACTGGATTTCAATAGATATATAGATAAGGATCTGACTGGCATAAATAAAGAGAGTGAAATAAATATGTAAAAACTGAGACAAAAAATTAAATAAGCACGTTTAGACAGATAGATATAAAAAGACTGAGATAGATAGATAGATAGATAGATAGATAGATAGATAGATAGATTGATCGATATGAACTGACATAAATAAATAGATGGATATAAAAAGCCTGAGATAGATAGATAGATAGATAGATAGATAGATAGATAGATAGAGATAGAAAGATAGATAGATCGATATGAACTGACATAGATAGATAGATAGATAGATAGATAGATATAAATAGATGGAGATAGATAGATAGATAGATGGATAGATAGTTTGATAGATAGAGAGATAGAGAGAGACCGAGAGAAAGAGATAGAAAGATGGATAGATAGTTTGATATGAACTGACAGAGATAGATAAATAGATATATAGATATGAACTGAGATAGATAGATAGATAGATAGATAGATAGATAGATAGATAGATTGAGAGATATCAACTGACAGCAACAGACAGATAGATAGATAGATAGATAGATAGATAGATAGATAGATGTGAACAGACTGTGATAGATAGATAGATAGATAGATAGATAGATAGATAGAGAGAACTGGGTCCCACCCATTCACAGTCAGGTTAGCCAAATGCAGACGACAATTCTACTCCTGCAGCTTCTTCTCTCGCACTTCCCGCCTGTGGAACTCACTCCAGTATTCTTGCTTTCCTGATGGCTACGACCTCCAGAAATTTAAAAGCAAAGTTAATACTCACCTACTAACCACTGGACTCTAGCTCTCTCCCCTCCCCTGTATAATCTTCACTTTCTCTCCGCCCATGTATCTGTCATTGCACCTGCTTTCTCAGCTTTCTATTGTTCCTTTCTAACTAGCTTGTACTCCTCACTCTTTTCTAATTAATCTTTTTACATTTATGTAACCCCAGCGCATCAGTGGCGTTTCTGCCTTGCTCGGAGTGAAATGATTAAAAAAAAAAAAAAATATGAATAGATAGATAGATAGATAGATAGATAGATAGATGTGAACAGACTGTGATAGATAGATAGATAGATAGATAGATAGATAGAGATAGATAGATAGATAGATAGATAGATAGATAGATAGATAGATGTGAACAGACTGTGATAGATAGATAGATAGATAGATAGATAGATAGATAGATAGATAGATAGATGTGAACAGACTGTGATAGATAGATAGATAGATAGATAGAGAGATAGAAAGATAGATAGATAGATAGATAGACAGATAGAGAGATATAGATAGATAGATAGATAGATAGATGTGAACAGACTGATAGAAAAATACTGAGATTGATATAGATAGATAGATAGATAGATAGATAGATAGATAGATAGATACTGGTTGTGGGTGTCCATTTGTATTCATACTTGGACTTATAAGGCTTGCTAGGATTTCTCAAATACACAGGCTGATGGACGTAATATACACTGTTTAATAAATAAAAATGAGGCATTGATTCCAAATCTGAACAATAATAAGGTTTGAAGTAATAAAAATGTCAGATTAAAAGTCATTTCATTAACAAATTTAATGAAAATAATAAAATACCAGTCATCTTAAACTGAAGTTTGTATATTAGGAAATTTATAGCAGTTTATATCTAATGACATTTTTACTATGCTCATTATTATTGTATTTTTTGTAACCATTAAATTAGTATCACAAGATGTTTGAACACCTAACAAAATGTTTTTCCTAAATATTTAACAAGTGGCAGGTAAAGTTTTAACCATTAGTCAAATCGCTTCTCTGAATACCTTTGTTAAGGAGATCATGTTTTGGTCTTAATACTTGTGTAAATTAACAGGCATATTGCACATGGTGTCAGTTAAATACCTTATGTGATACACGCTTTGGGCAATCATGTCTCGAAAGAGACATGACTGATTGGGCAGAAGATTATCCCGCAGTAGATTGCCATTGCGTTTTGCGGTATACTAGTTGCGAATCTGTCCTATTATTTGACTCATAACTGGAGGGAAGAGACGGATTAATACATTTCCCAATGGTATTTGTGCATAAGTGAATGCAAGGAATTCAACTGGAATTTGAACTCGGCATCCCGATTTGTTGTTCCGAGTCAATACCCACTGTACCACAACACACATGGAGTAAAAACTGTAATATTTGTAGTAGATATGTATATAAGCTCATAATAACTGTTGTGTTCATTGTTTGGAATGTAAAAAAACAGTTGAAGAGGAAAAAAGGTTTCAAAAAATCAAAAATATCTTGGAAACTGTTTAGCACATTGCTGAGTGGTTAGAACAATTGCATTCTGACCACGAGGCCTGGTTTTGAACCTTACCATGATTGATTTGGTATAAAGGTGATGCCATCAATCTGGAGGAGGTGATCCCAGTCTTTAAAAAGTGCCAGAAACCATACTACAGGTTGACCCAAGCTTTGTGAGTAGATGGGATGCTTTGGGTACTATCATTGGTTGTGCTAGCATGGAGTCACCAGTCATTGTGACCGTGAGTCTTAGTGTCCTGGCTTTGTTCAGACTGTTGTTCATGTTAGGTAATGTGCTCTCTCTCACAAACTGACACTAATGTCTGCTCAGCATAGTTGCAATATAAACCACAGGTGGGCTCTGTGGATGTTGGAAAAACACAAATGTGTCTGAACAGGCATCTTCAATGGGGATTAGCTAGCTCTCCTAGTAAACAGGCATCTTTGGATACAAGTTGCCAGCCATACATACAGTACTTTGAAATTTTTCAGTACATACTTTAACTCGTTATTTATACTGTTCAGATTGTTGTCCTCATCTTTATTGGCATAATTACAACATTTCGGCCTTTGTATGTTCTGTCCTTTTCCAGGTACCAGGAATTTTGAACCAAATCCTTTATTTTGATCACTGGAGTATATTATTCTCATTCCATGTGTGATGGCTCTTCAGGATGCCATGTAGTTATCTCCCTTTCACTCAACTCTGTAAGTTAACCTCTGCTGTAGCCAGATATTAAACTCACAACTTGTTGGGTCAAGTCATTGGAACTAACCAGCACTTATATCAACTGGGCTTGTCTTCTTGTTAAATATGTACTTGAATATCCAATGTAATAATTAACCTGTTTATTAAAGAACTGTGTCCTTGATAAATCCAAATTTGTAAATAAGTACATTGGATATACTGCTATATGTTTAACTACAAGACTCACATTGTATCTCTCTGACCATAGCTCTGCTAGGTCTCATTTAAATACACATGGAGACCTACCAAAATCTATACATAGCATACTCATTGATAATATAATATAATAGCATCATGCACATGTAAAAGAAGCTAAAATAATGAAAACATCATTAATATATACATAATCTTATATATATATATATATATATAATGTTGTGTGCATATATATATATATATATATATATATATATATATATATATATTAAACAAAATATATATATGTATATATATCTATTTCTCATTTAGTAAGCATATTTTTGGTTTACTTTCTCTTGAACTTATTAAGCACTTTTTTGTTTTTTCATGCTTTCAGAAGCAGAAATTTAACGTCTTCCATTGATATATTGTTGTTATATATATATATATATATATATATATATATATATATATATATATTGTTGTTTTATATATATATATATAACAGCATATATTTGTGGTTGCCAACACTGTTTTTTTATTTTTTTTATAGATACGTAATTTAGAATAAAGCTCGTTTTGTTTTTTTGCCTTGATAATGTCCATCACAGGACGAAACGCGTCAGTCAGTCAGTTAAGTGCCATATGTGATACATGCTTGGGCGATCATGTCTCGAAAGAGACATGACTGACTGGGCAGAAGATTATCCCGCAGTAGGCTGCCATTGCTTTCTGTGGTAAATATGTATATTAGGAAATAATATTCCTAGTATACGAAACACGTAGGCGATTTAAAATACAGTTTTCCTCTTGTCCTTATTTTATTTAACTATATATATATATATTAGTCCTCCACATACAAGCCTGTTTGGCAGTATCACAGCTCATCAGTTTGGCTAGAAACATCCACTTGCTTCTGGTCGGGATCAAAACTTGACCAATTTGGTGTCAGTCGAAGTCATTACTCCCTAAGCCATAGGCACATGGATTCAGAGAAGGAAAATTTTAATATGTTGTTTATAAGAAGTGTATACACATGCCAGTCACTGAAAGAACTCAATTCATTCCTAAAGAGTAATGCGTAAATAGCAGAAGTGGGGACTGTTTTTAAAATTTTCTTCTCCAGAGAACTCAATCCTAATGAAAATATATATATTAGTTTTCCACATACAAGCCTGTTTTGCTGTATTGCAGCTCATCACTTGCTTCTGTTATATATATATATATATATATAAGTTTGGGATATTACCAGATTACACTAGCATGGTCAGGTGATTTGCCTTATACAAGAATACAAACTGCCTGACAAAAGTGCAAAGGTTGAGGCCATGGTTGCATAATTGGCTAATCTACCCATCTTAAATATCTAAAATCTCTACATGTTAAATTTTCATTTTCCTTCAAACATGTATTGATCTTTTTCTAATACAACTGTTTACTGGTCTAATTTAAAACTATTTTAAATCTCACCTATAAATATTTGTATATATATATATATATATATATTTATATATAACAGCAGACATCAACCAATTAAATGATAGCCAACCATAAAAATGACCACACAACAGTGACTTCTTAGAAATCCTAACCAAAAGATATACCCAACCGATAAAAAGATAAAACATACATTCCAACAGATAATACCATTAATCAACAATTTCACACTTACACACCAAATTCCTCAAAAGTCTAACGATCAAAACGAGACATTCACTTAATTACCAATAACCCCAACCAACCCCCACGACAACAACGAACCAAATATAAACAGAGAATGATTCCAAAACTTTATTTCCCCTGAAGAAGTGTTAAAATCCAAACACTGAAACAAACATATGATTGTAGGGAAGAGAACATATATAGAAGAAATTATGTACATGTTCTAAAACATAATTTATAATATATATATATATATATATATATATATATAGTCATCTGCAGACAGATCTGTTTTGCTGTATCACAGCTCATCAGTATGGTTAGATATCTGTTTGCTTCTAGCCAGGATTGAATCCCAACCGAATTGTCATCTGCCATCAATTCTACCTCTGAGCTCTGGGCACTCAGTAGAGAAAGGCGGAGTTTAGCATGTGGTATACAATGAAAACACACGCCAGTAGCCGAGAGTGTTCAAATTCATTACTGAATGAACAATATATATATATATATACACTTCCACATTTAATCAATATATACATTCAATAATAAAAAAATCATCCTTGATAATATCCAAAAGATTAGCTAAAAGTGCTCGGACATAAAGAACATTCTGTTAAATTTTTCATACCTTATGTCCAGAATAGAAAAAAAAATGAGACAATCTCAAGAAAAATTTTAAAAAATAATTAATAGCTGTATGTTGCCAATTGACTTTCATGAAACTTCTAGAAAAGAGGGATTGTTATCCAAATGCACACACACACACACACACACACACACACACACACACACATACATATATATATATATATATATATATATAATTTTCACATCTATTTATCTACACATTCCTGTCTCTCTCACACATAACAATCCTTTGTTCATTGATAAAAATGGGGTTTCATGCAAATAAAGGTTTATTAAATAGAAGAGAACCAATTTCTTAGCCAATAGATTTTGTTATTTCTTTTTTATTATTTTCAGCCAATCTAATTTGGTTAATTTTATAACAAATGTCTCTGAGGCATAATCATATATTAGGCTTCATTTATTTATTGCTATTTTTTATTTTCATTAATTGTCCAGTGTTCCCTTTCAGCTTTTTTGGCAGTTCTGTTGTTTTTACTGGTTCAAGTTTGTTGTTGTAAAGAGAATGAAAGTGATTTATTGTAAAATGCCTAATTCGAGAAAGATAAAAAGAAAGTGAAATTTTCAAATGCAAGCTTGTACAATTAGCGCAATGAGTATGAATAAATGGATAGCAAAACAAGGACATAAAGAGTAAAAGAGCAAAAATTACCTCAGGCAACAAAGGACAGGAAGTTGTGGAGAGCCATGGTCAACTGTGTTCTGAATGGACATAGTATAAAAACTAAGTGAATGTATGACTTGAAAAGAGACAAAGAGATATGGTAAAAGTCAAAGGTTACCTAGAGCAGCTAAAGAAAAACTTGTGAAGATCTATGATCAGCTTCTTCCTGGAGGAACATGGCACATGAGAGAAGATATGAAATTAATGGATTGTAAAACCGTGAGAGATGGTAAAAGGTCAAATAACTGGAAGTTGTAGAGAGCCATTATCACACATGTTCTGAAGGGACAAAAAAACTGAATAGATGGGAGGACAAGAACAAAAAGTGATCTTAAAGATGCAAAATTTACTTAAGGCAGGAAGTTGTGGAGAGTCATGATCACCTAGTTCATGAATTTGTGTGAATAGATAACAAAGCACAAACAAAAAGGGATGGTAAAAAGACAAAATTACTTAGAAAAAACAAAAGGTTGTGGAGAGCCATCATCAGGTTTTTCGTTTACTTCAATTAACAAACCTTGTGGAGAGCCATAATTGCTTTAATCTTGATGATACATAAAAAAGTGAATGGATGGTAGAATGAGGGTAAAGAATGATAAAGTGCCAAAAGTTATATAGAGCAACAAAGAGGAAGTTGTGGAGAGCCATGATCGCTTGTATTTTAAAAGGATATGACATATAAAAAAGTAAGAACAAAGATGGATTGCAAAGGGTCATAAGTTACATAGAGCAACAAAATGCAGGAAGTTGTGGAGAGCCATCATCACTTCCATTATAAAAGTATATGACACCTAAAAGAAATGCAAGAGTAAATAGAGATGGCAAAGTGTCATAAGTTATGTATAGTTAAAAAATGCAGGAAGTTGTGGAGAGCCATGATTATTTCCATGGTGAAAGGATATGAAAGGCAGGAAGTTGTGGAGAGCCATAATCATTTCCATCTTGAAAAATATGATACATAAAAGAAATGCAATAGTAAAGAGAGATGGCAAAGGGTCATAAGTTAGGTAGAGCAACAAAATGCAGGATGTTGTGGAGACTCACGACCATGTCCATCTTGAAAGGACATACCACTAAAGTAATGAATCTATAACAATGAAAGAAAGAGATATTCTAAAGGAGAAAGTGTTAAAGCAGCAAAAAGTGGGACGTTGTTATTGGGATGAGTATCCTCATCTTTGTTAATTTTATTTTTTGGTTTTTATTTGTGGATCCCTTACTTTTCTTCATATCATTTAAATAATTTCAAAAACTTTTTCCTTTTAATAAATCTGTTTTTCAATTTTTTTTATTTTTATATAATCATATCACCCCAAGCAAGGCATTTTACTGCCACTGTTTTGCAGGGGGTTACATAGGAGGAAAGTTATGAGAAAGAGTGTCAGGTTATAGGGTGTGTCAGGAAGTGGGTAAGAGAAGGATGAGAATACTGATGAGAGTGGAGTGGACAGAGAAAAGAGCATGAGAGAGAGGATGCAAGTTAGTGAAAGAGAAGAAGTCTTCTTTTTTTTTTATAATCATATCAGCCCAAGCGAGGCATTTTACTGCCACTGTTGTGCAGGGGTTACATAGGAGAAAAGTTTTGAGAAAGAGTGACAGGTTACAAAGGTTGTCAGGAAGAGGGTAAGAGAAGGATGAGAATACTGATGAGAGTAGAATGGACAGAGAAAGGAGCATGAGAGAGAGGATGTGAGTTAGTGAGATGGCTATTGACTTTGCATTTAAATTCTTGGAGATTGTAGCTGTCGGGAAAGTGAGTAAATGGAAGGGAATTTCACAGGTGGGAAGTGCGAGAAAAGAAGCTGATGGAATAGAATTTGCAAAATTCTATGAGAAAATATCACACATTTTTTAGTTTTTCTGTATTTGAGTTTTTCTGTCTTGGCAAACATGCAAAGGAGAATGCAGTACCTCCTAAAGAAGGTCACAATCATATCTTTTCAAGATGGAAGCGATTATGGCTCTCCACAACTTCCTGCTTTTTGTTGCTTTATGTAACTTATGACCCTTTGCCATCTCTTTTTGCTATTGCATTTTTTATGTCATATCCTTTTCACCATGCAAAGGAGAATACAGTACCTTCTACAGAAGGTCCCAATCATATCTCTTCAAATGGAAGCGATCATGGCTCTCCACAACTTCCTGGTTTTGTTGCTCTATGTAAATTATGACTCTTTGCCATCCCTTTTTGCTATTGCATTTTTTATGTGTCATTCTTTTCACCATGAAAAGGAGAATACCGTACCTTCTACAGAAGGTCCCAATCATATCTCTTCAAATGGAAGCGATCATGGCTCTCCACAACTTCCTGTTTTTTGTTGCTCTATGTAAATTATGACTCTTTGCCATCCCTTTTTGCTATTGCATTTTTTATGTGTCATTCTTTTCACCATGAAAAGGAGAATACCGTACCTTCTACAGAAGGTCCCAATCATATCTCTTCAAATGGAAGCGATCATGGCTCTCCACAACTTCCTGTTTTTTGTTGCTCTATGTAAATTATGACTCTTTGCCATCCCTTTTTGCTATTGCATTTTTTATGTGTCATTCTTTTCACCATGCAAAGGAGAATACTGTACCTTCTACAGAAGGTCATAAAGTCAAACAGGTGCAAAAGTTTAAATACCTGGGAAATGTTCTGACAGAGGACGGAAAGTACAACACTGAGATCCAAAAATGCATTGGCATGGCCAAGGACACATTTCAAAAGCTAAGCAGAGTATTAAGAGACAGGAAGATTATGTTGAAAACAAAAAAAAAGCATACTGGTCTGTCATGTGATATCTGTGCTCCTATATGGCAGTGAATGCTGGACAATCTCTCTAAAGATTAAGGAGAGACTCAAAGTAACAGAAATGTTGTTCTACAGAAGGATGCTGAGGGTATCATAGATCACTATATTGCAGTAAATGCTGGTCAGTCTCCTCATGCCTTTCATAACCTAAGTAAAGTATTAAGAGATAGGAAAATGTTATTAGAAACAAAGTAAAGAGTGCTGAACTACTATGAAGAATCAATCCTCAGATATGGCAGTTTAATCACAGATGAAGAAGAGACTTGAGGCAACAGAAAAGTGGTTCCACAGAAGGATGCTGAGAATACCATTGATTGAACATGTGATTAACAAAGAAGTTTTAATTAAAATGGAAACAGAAAATACGCTTTAAAACAGAAAATGAAAATTGTAGTATCTAATGCACATAACAAGGAAAGACAGTTTGGAGAATTTGACACTTACATCAGACCCTAAACTAATCATGTTGAATGGATGTTCCCTCAAGGAACTCCCATGCCTTGAGCATTTATTGAACCTTAAACTCAACCCCGGACCTCAAGTGAGGCTTGTACAGGGTGACCTAAAAACACGGGATCTTTTTAACAATCTAATAAAATCAAGAGTGACGGAAGAAAAATAATTTATTCAAAGTAATTTTAACCTTAAAACATGCCATTTAAGAAACATTGATGAAATTTTCATTTTTTAAAAATTACATCCTGTAGATGACGTAATCTGCTGCGACAATGACTGAGATCCCCTGTTCATTTTCAAAAATATATAAGGTCCGATGATCCCATGTAATGAAGCAGCACAACTATACTGTCACCTTACTATTGTGTAAAGGGCGCTCATGAACTTCATTAGGATTTGTGTCTGCCCAGTAACGGTATTTCTGCTTATTCACGTAACCTGTGAGATGAAAATGGGCCACATCTGACATCCATAACTTGCTTAGAAATTCATCTTGACCCATGGTTACTGAAATGGCAGAGTGTTTACTTCGTGAGGCCATTGTTTTGCTGTGCTGCCACTTGCTCATGTCTGCCAATACACACTTCAAAAATTCCTGATTTTTAGGGTTACCTTATATATATATATATAAAACCAGATACTATTAATACTAATGATAGAAGAAAATATTTTATTCAAAGTAAATGAAACCTTAAAACATGCCATTTAAGAAACAATGTTGGAATTTTCAGTTTTTAAAAATTACGTCCTGTAGATGGCGTCCTCCAGTATGAATGCATTCTTGAAATCTGCTGTTGAGACAGTGACAGTGACTGAAATCCCCTGTTCGTTTTCCAAAAAAATAAGGTCTGATGATCCCATGTAATGAAACAGCACACCATACTGTCACCTTACTATTGTGTAAAGGGCGCTCATGAACTTCATTAGGATTTGTGTCTGCCCAGTAACGGTATTTCTGCTTATTCACATAACCTGTGAAATGAAAATGGGCCACATCTGACATCCATAACTTGCTTAGAAATTCATCTTGACCCATGGTTACTGAAATGGCAGAGTGTTTACTTCGTGAGGCCATTGTTTTGCAGTGCTGCCACTTGCTCATGTCTGCCAATACACACTTCAAAAATTCCTGATTTTTTAGGTCACCCTATACATACAATCCATCATGCTTGAAAATTGGTAAGTTCTCTGTACCACGCCAGTAAGTACCTGACACCTCCTGCTGTTCTCTATTTTTACAGGAGCCAGATCAGGTCAAAAATGGAGTACTGCTGCCATATATGGGCAGGAGCTACCCAGTCTTCATTTCCTAGTCTGGATAGAATCATCCAAAAAAATCTCTCTGTCTGTGGATGACAAATGAGTTTCCACCCTGTAACCTCTCCCTTTCAGAAGAAATGTTGCTAACTTCTCATTGCTTTAACACTATTTCCATGTAAAGTGCAAAGATTCCATTAATGCACCAATTCTAACCTTCATGTCTAAGACCTGCCATACTATGCACATAGTAGGGCACCTGGACGTGATGTAATGGTCAGCAAGCTTGTCTCACTAGAACATATTATAACTGATCAGTGAGTTCGATCCTCACAGGGTACCCCATACTTTCGGCCTTGTGCCACATCTAAGCAGTGTTTAGAAAATCAACTATGCATGAACTATTGCCCGGTTCACACTCCGCCCACGTCTATTGAACAGGTGTAGAGGCTCATCCCTTGTTCCCTGTTTAGGATGTGGTTTCCGGCTTTCTCTTTTCCAATCTTTCCACTTTTCTCTTTTGTTAATTTTTTTTTAATTGGAGTAGATAGACTGAACTATCACCCGGTTCACAGTCCACCCACGTCTATTGAGCAGGTGTAGAGGCTCATCCCTTGTTCCCTGTTTAAGATGTGGTTTCTGGCTTTCTCTTTTCCAATCTATTCACTCTTACATAGCCCCCTGCACACCAGTGGCCTTACTGCCTTGCTTGGGGTGATATTAAAAAAAATGTAGTAGCAAATCATACTCATTCTCTTTATATTCATTTTGAAGCTTCTTCAAATTAGCCATTACTCTGTGGAACCGAATCCCAATAGAAATATATATTTATTATAAATTATATTTTAGAACATGTACAAATTTTTTATGCATCCACGACAAATCGTACATTTGTTTCCACATTGAAATTACAATGTCTCATCAGGTGGTGTGGACAGGAATGGAAAGCCTCTTTTCTTATATTTGGTGAGTTGTGTGGGGGATGTTGGTGGGGGTTAGTGATAAGGGAATGAGTCTTATGTATGTGTGTGTGTGTGTGTGTGTGTGTGTGTGTGTGTGTGTAGATCACTACAATCTTAACCTATTTAAGATGGGAATTAATTGTTATTTTCCCCACATATCTGCTTAAACTGTGTGTCTTAGCCCTCTACCTATAGTGGCTCTTGGACCTTGCAAAAAAAGGAAACATCAAGTAACCTATATAATGAGCAGGGATTTAAAGAGATAATAAGAAGGAAGCACTGATGAGAGCTGCAAGAGATAGGACGTTATGAAGGACCATGATCATTCATTTCCTGAAGTAATACTGCACTTAAAAGAATACTATTCTGATGGAAAAAGCCCAAAGCAAGATTTGCATATTGATATTTTGTGAAGTGTTTTAACATTAATTATTTTTTAAATGCTGCTTAGATGTGGTACAAGGCCAAAAGTATGGGGTACCCAGTAAGAATCGAACACAATTGTAATAGGTTCTGGTGAGACAAGCTAGCTAAACATTACACCATATCCAAGTGCCCTAAAGTATTTTAGCAGATGATGGATGTGATAATGAAATGCAAAGAGGCATAAGAATAGCAGAAGATGTCTTTCAAAAGCTAAGGAAAGTATCAAGAAACAGAAAAATTTTGTTAGAAACAAAGAAAAGAGTACTGAACTGTTATCTAAACTTATTTATAAATGGAACTTTGTCTGTGTGTGTGTTTGTGTGTGTGTGTCTGTGTGTGTCTGCGTGTGTGTCCGTTCCCTATAGACTCCGAAACGGCTGAACTGATTTTCTTGAAAATTTACACAGTTGTACTATAAGCATCTGTGAGTGTTCTTAGCTAGGTTTTGTGTCGAGGTACCCCTGATAAATATTGATAATCAAAAAACTCGGGTTATAGAAGGAGTGGTCCGATTTTAATCAAATTTGATACACTCATCGACAAAGACATAAAAAACAATATTCAGAAGTTTCAAGGTTGCAGTTCTTACAATAGTGCAGAAAATTTAATATCGATACCAGGAAATCAAAATTTGACTTACATCCATTCATTTTTCTTTCAGTCTATGGTTTTGCTTTAACTGGAAACAACTATTGCGTTTTAGTCTTTCGTGCCAACGTCCAAAGAGTCTGAGCCCCAGGACCATGGATTAGTTTTAAAGCTTTCATTACACCCGAGCAATGCTGGGCTATACTGCTAGTATAATATCATTCCTTCTATATGGCATTGAATCCTGGAGCACACCCTCACAGATCTTTTGGAAACTTGAAGCAACAAAGATGTGATCCTGCAGAAGGATGCTGGGAATGCCATTGACTGATATTAAATCTGATTGTCTTGTTAATTTCCAATTTTTTTAAAACTTCTACATTGCTCACATGTTTGTCTACTGTATTCTCAATATCTCTGTAGAACTGCATCATCTGTCACTTTGAGTCTCTTCTTCATCTATAAGAAAATTGTCAAACATGCACTGCTATGATGGAAGACGGATATATAGCATGTCCTCAATTCGACATGGCTCAGTGGATAAAAGCATTGGTTGGATCCAGTGACTTGACTCAAAAGATTGTGAGTTCAATACCTGGTAAGAGTAGTAACAAACAAAATCTCAGAGAGTTGGGTTAAATGGAGATAATTAAGCCATCCAAAAGTGGCATGACTCATGAAACAACAACAATCTACCCCAGGGATCAAAATAAAGGGTCAGTTCAAAATTCCATTCACCTGAAGAATGTCAGTGTATACAACAGCCGAAACACCATGAATATGACGATAAAGATGAGGACAATGTAAATGATGTAAATACCTCATATTAGAAATGTAGATGGATATTGTATTGTTTCTTTGTTGCCAAAAAAATTTTCTAATTTCTTAACACTTAATTATTTTCTAGAAGGCATTTTTCACTTTTGTGCTTCTGTATCACATTTTCCATTGTTTGTTACAAGATGACTGGGATAAATTTTTTTTACTATCTTGATTTTTAGCCTTTAGCATTCAACATGCTCAAATGTTCCCTGGACATATCAGCTCTCAAAATCTCACTGTTTGTGTGACTTCCGGTACTGTTTGTGATTATGTTGTCATGTTTTATGGAAGAGTATACATGTGTATCATGTGCGTCGTGGTGCAGTGGATATTGGCTCGGAACAAGAAATTGGGAAGCCGAGTTTGAATTCCAGTCGAATTCCTTGCATTCACTTAAGCGCAAATACCCTTGGGAAAGGTATTAATCTGTCTCATCCCTCCAGTTATGGGTTAAATAACAGGACAGATTGGGTTCTATAGCTTTGGTTAGTAATCAGTCTACTGCAGAAAGTAATGGCAACCTACCGTGGGAAAATCTTCTGCCCAGTCAGTCATGTCTCTTTCGAGACATGATCGCCCAAAGTGTGTATCACGTATGGCACATAACTGACTGATACATGGTATACAGGACAGATTGGGTTCTATAGCCTAGGTTAGCAATGCAGAAAGTAATAGCAACCTACTGTGGGATAATCTTCTACCTGGTCAGTCATGTCTCTTTTGAGACATGATCGCCCAAAGCGTGTATCACGTATGGCACATAACTGACTGATACATGGTATACAGGACAGATTGGGTTCTATAGCCTAGGTTAGCAATGCAGAAAGTAATAGCAACCTACTGTGGGATAATCTTCTACCTGGTCAGTCATGTCTCTTTCGAGACATGATCGCCCAAAGTGTGTATCACGTATGGCACATAACTGACTGATACATGGTATACAGGACAGATTGGGTTCTATAGCCTAGGTTAGCAATGCAGAAAGTAATAGCAACCTACTGTGGGATAATCTTCTACCTGGTCAGTCATGTCTCTTTTGAGACATGATCGCCCAAAGCGTGTATCACGTATAGCACTTAACTGTCTGACTGATACATGGTATGGGTTAAATGCTGAAGGGTTAAAATACAGCTCATAACAATTCGTTCTTCGTTCTTGGTTAGTAATCGTCTGTTTGTAGTTCGTAATCCAGTTTCTTTTGTTTAAGGCTAATGCTTAAACTTACTTGATCTTACCGTAAGACCTCTAGATTTCTAATTTATGCTGGTTGGATGGTTGGAGGAAGTGTGTATAAAGGTTTGTTCATAATTTATGCTCATGCTTATATATATATATATATATATATATTTCTATTCAATATAGAAATATATATTTATTATAAATTATATTTTAGAACATGTACAAATTTTTATGCATCCACTACAAATCGTACATTTGTTTCCACATTGAAATTACAATGTCTCATCAGGTGGTGTGGACAAGAATGGAAAGCCTCTTTTCTTATATTTGGTAAGTTGCGTGGGGGATGTTGGTGGGGGTTAGTGATAAGGGAATAAGTCTTATGTATGTGTGTGTGTCTGTGTGTGTATGTATGTATATATGTATTCATAATTGCAGAATTGTGTGTGTGTGTGTATGTGTGTACACATATATGTATGTATAATTGTAAATGAAATTTTTTTTTTTTTTTACCTAGCGGTATCTTTATTTAGTTTAAATTAAATGATCTAATTTTTAAAAAAAAATTATTTTAAATCCTATATCTTTTTATTCCCTTTAAAAATAATTATACCTTTTAAGTAAAAGACCTTTTTCTAATACTTCAACGTTTTTGGGAAGTTAGATTTTTGAATATGTCCAGCGTCTGTTATATATAAAAATTTTTTTTTCTTTTCTTTTTCCCTCCCTTCCTTTATCTCTCTTACCTCCCACCTTTTTTCCATTTTGCTTAACCTAATATCAATTCAACACGCCGTCTGTTCCTTTTACGTTACAATTCTCTTTCCTTTTTTGCGAACCCAGACGATGCCAATTTTTCTTTACTTGTTTATTTTATCTTATTTTATCTTTTTCTTTTTCTTTCTTTTTAATTTTTTTGCAAATCTATTTAAAAAGGAAAAATAGACTGATTTTTTTCTCCAGTTTCTGAAAGGATTTTTCTGTTGCTGAGGTGATGTGTTATCCCCTGTGGGGATTTCATATCGAAATGGTCATTCAACATCCTTGAATTAATCCTATTTAGTTTATATTTGCTCTGTAATATTTTATTACATAGAGCTCTCTTCCTGTATCATTTTTTAATTTTAAAATAAAATTTTAATATTAATTAGGATCGGATTTTTTGGAATTTACCTTCCTGCTTTTTCTGCTTGGATTAAAGTATCTGGATAAATATATATATATATATATATATATATTTCTATTCAATCCACTCTTGTAAAATCAAATCTGGTATAATTATAGGTTTCTATTTCAGAGTATTGATAATCTGCAACCTCCAGTATTTATCCAAAGAAGAAAAATACTTTGAAAACACATTCAAAAACCTACAATATCCAATACTTTATTCACAACACAAAAAGAAAGGCACATAAAATAGACAACTGCAGTAAAAACAACATTATCTATAACAATAAATTAAACAATAACAGATGCATTATACAACCTACCAACTTCATAACATCTACTATCCAGAACAACTTATCCCATCTAAAGAATATTCAAATCGTAACAACCAACTATTATGGACATGGTTGGATTTAAAAAAATCTGAAATCATAATAACTCAGAAGCAGTATATATACAATAAATTTCCAAAATTTTCCCTCAAAGTATATCAAAGAAACTTAAAAACATATGTATGAAGACAGAAGTAACATAAAAAAAAATAAATTAAAAATGTATTCGTGATTCACAGAAATATAATCGACCACAATTTCAGCCTAAAAAAATGCCATACTTATTAAAAGAGAAAACAATTTTATTCAGAAGGAAAATTGTTGAAAGCACCACAATCAAGTATTACCATAATATCAATCTACACTCCAAGTTTCTCCCAATCTCACCTTTCCTTGTAGAAACAATATTTTCCCAGACCAACAAACATCTATCACACTAACTCGCATCCATTCCCTCAAACACTCTACCCATCTACCTATCCCCATCCTTGGTATCCTCATCCGTCTACCACCCTCCTTCACGATGATCTTAGCCTGTTCAAAGCAAGTGTTAACAGTTATTTTCATCTTCTATCTGCACAAATTGCCTCCTAACTAAGCCTCTACCTTGGGTGGCCACATGACCTTGTAAAGGATGAAGCTTACTTTAAATAAAAATAAATGATGGACACACACACACACACACACACACACACAATATATATATATATATATATATATATATATATATATGTATGTAGTTTTCATGAAAATGACAAACAAGGTATTATGGTTAAGCTTTTAAGCAATTTTTCATGTGACTATTATTTTGAGGACATAAATTATATAAAAATAACAAATGTTTTGTTTATCCAAGTGCTTTTAGCTATACTTTTAGCCATTTTTGAGAATGAATGCTATTTCATGTGTAACAGATTGTATATGGTGTACAGTACATAACACATACACACGACTCTACAAGATGCATAACTATTTATAGTGATTCTTTGATAAAAATAAATATTTATCAAATGGTCGCTGATGAAGAAAGTTCTGCTCAGAGAAATGACCATTTGATCCCATTTCTGAATATATATATGTGTGTGGGTTTAGTGTAAAGAATTTGTTACTTGAACTGAGCAGTTTCATGCTGACTTTGAAGGTTTCTGAGGGCACCATTATAATGTCGTCAGTCATGAGGGTTGGGTACTTTTTACTCAGCTCTGATGAATAATGACATAATAAGTGGATTTTATAATATTTCAGTTTAAACTACCTCTCTGAAGATGGCTCATGTGAGCCAAAAGCTTAGAAGAAAACCAATAAATAATTATCCAAATGTTGGAGAATTTTTGTTTTTATTTTCAACTGAAATTAAAGCAAAAATATGACGTTTAGAACGGCTCATGATTAAACATAATAGACATTCATTGTCTCTTATATTTAATAGCATATGTTTAGAAAATATATATATATATATATAAAGGAAAACTCAACGCATCATCTAAAGCAGTTATGAACTATAATTTATTTTGAGAAGTAAAATTTTGGTACCCATCTCACCAGACTGCAACTTACAAATGGTTTAATTTTATCAGAACATTAAAAAAACAGGAAGTCGAGCAGCCGGACCCAGAAAATAATTTTTCCGTTTGTTATAAAAGTAGTGTCATAAATGGTAGAGGGGTGAGAAGTAAACTATTCATCAGTCAAGCTTAGTAATTGGCGGAACATGTCACCGCAAAGTTAAGATACATGCCAACACGTTCGTACATATGTGTATATAACGAAGATTAACGAAATGGTTATAAACAACTGACAATTTGAAATTATTTTTTTTAACATTATTTTTGATCGATACTCATATTTAAATAGATATTCTGTTTATAATCAAACAGTATATAAATACTTAAATACGAGCATTGATCAAAAATAATGTTCAAACAAATAATTGCAAATTGACGGTTGTTTATAACCATTTCGTTAATCTTCGTTAATTTCCGTAACATTGTATCTTTACATTTGTTGATATTACGATACATTTCAAATGCAGATATGGTTATTTGCATGAATCAAAAATTGTGTTATATAGGCTTGATTTGACTTCGTTTAGCTTGTTGGTTATTCGTGGTCAAGAAGTCTAAGACATGCCAGATCAATTGGTGGCTTCCCCTATGTTGATAGGGGTTGCAGGTTCAAATCCTGCTGAATGATACACATTTTTGTAAAAAAATTATCATAAATAATCAGGCCAGTAAAAATAAATATATACATTGTTTGATTATAAACAGAATATCTACTTAAATATGAGTATCAATCAAATATAATGTTCAAACAAATAATTTCAAATATGTATATGTATACATATACACTCACACATTACACATTGAGTGTTGCACTTTCTGTCCTTTGTTAGAATTCTTTTGAGGTATTTAAAGTTCTGTACCTGCTTGATTTCTGTATCCCTGACTTATAGTTGATATTTTGAGTGCCTCTTTTTTCTGATGACCATGTATTCAGTTTTCTTATAGTTTATCTTTAGTCCTTTCTTTCTGCTTTCTTTAACTACCTTCTGTACGAAGTGTTGTAGTTGCCTTTCTGTGTCTGCTATCAGCACTGTATTACCTGTTTATCTTATATTGTTCAGATTGTGGCCACCAATGGCAAATCCTGGCAGTACTTTTAGTTCTCTCAGAATTCCCTTGCTGTATAGGTTGAATAGATCCTTTGAGAGAACATATCCTTGTCTTACACCCCACTAAAAAATAATGTGTGTAGTATTTGTCTATATTTTTGAGATGAGGTAGTATTTACAGTATTTACATTATTCGGACTATTGTCTTCATCTTTGATGCCATTTGTATGATGTTTTGACTTTTGTATGCTCCAGCCTTCTTCAGGTGCTAGGAATTTCGAACCAAACCCTTCATTGCAATCACTGGGATATATGAACTCCATTCCTTTGTGTTTAACTTTGATTAGAAGTCATGAGTTATTTTCCTCTAAACCTGCAAGCTAATTGTTCACCACTGCTGTAGCCTGGTATAGACATTTTTTAATATTATTTTTGATCGATACTCATATTTAAATAGATATTCTGTTTATAATCAAACAGTATATAAATACTTAAATACGAGCATTGATCAAAAATAATGTTCAAACAAATAATAGTTAAGTCAGGAACTAACCAAATAATAGTCAAGTCAGGAACTAACCAACGTCTATATTCATTGGACCATGTGTCCTTACGAAGACATGGCCCAATGGGTAAGAAGGGGTGTAAGACAAACATAGGTCTTCTCATCAGACCTTTTTAACTTACACAGCAAGGTGATTCTAAGAGAATTAGTGGTTCTACCAAGATTCATTATTGGTTTAGTTGATGTGAGGTAGTATTTACAGTATTTACAATACCAGGCTACAGCAGGGGTGAACAAGTAACTTGCAGAGTTAGAGGGAGATAACTCATGACTTCCAATCATGTCATTAATACTACGCAAGGAATGAGAATGATATACCTCAGTGATTATAATAAAGGGTTTGGTTCAAAATTCCTAGTACCTGAAGAAGGCTGGAACATACAACGGCCGAAACGTTTTACAAATGGCAACAAAGATGAGGACAATAGTCTGAATAATGTAAATACTGTAACTGGTGTAGTAATAAAATATATATTAATGAATTCAATCCTGTGTGAAAGTTCTAAGTTGTCAGTAAAGTTAAGATTTGTTTTGAGATATTAAAGCTGGGTTTAACACTGAACCAATCCTCCATTATTTTCTTGCTTGATTGCAATTTTTGATCCTGTTTCAGTTTTTACTATTTTTTGAAAATATTTTGTAATATTTTTATTTATTTGTGTTTTTACTTCCCTACTTCCTTTCAAAGATACTTTGCTTCTCTTTCTTTCCCTCTCAAAATTACTTCCTTTTTTTATTATCTTCCTTTCTTTCCTTTATTTTTTAATGTTATCGATCCCGACTTGGCAGCTCGGATACAGTCACTTTCTCATTGGCGCAATGTGACTTCCCTGTGTCTCTTCTACAAATACTTTCATGGCTTCTGCTCAGATGAACTTAGCTCACTTTTATCCCCCATATATGAATTTGCTTGAGCCACAAGATTAGCAACTAAGTCCCACCCTTTTACTGTGAAACCAATAAAATATAAATGCAAATTCTATTCCAGCAGCTTCTTCTCTTGCACTTCCCGCCTGCGAAATACCATTCCGTTTACTTGCTTTCCTGACAGCTGCAATCTCCAAGAATTCAAATGTAAAGTCAATAGTCATCTATTATCTCACTAACTTGCATTCTCTCTCTCTCTCTTTCTCTCTCTTTCTCTGTCATGCTTTTTTCTTTGTCCACTCCACTCTTATCAGTATTCTTACTCTTCTTTTACCCTGTTCCTGACAACCCCTGTAACCTGTCACTCTTTCTCATAACTTACCTCCTATGTAACCCCCTGCTCAACAGTAGCACTAGAATGCCTTGCTTTGGGCAACATGATTATAAAAAAAAAAGTTAATGACTGACTCGGCAGGTTTTCTTGCAGTAGGTTTCTTTCTGGTTGCCAACAAAAGCTATAAAACCCAGTCTCTTTTAATTTTTAGCCCATAGCTTGGGGGAGAAGAGATGGATTCATACTTTTTCAAAGGATATTTGCACGTAAGTGAATGTAATGAATCTGACTGGAATTTCAACTTGACTCCTTGATGTCTCGTATCCACTACAACATACTGCACGTTAACATCAAGTCGTTACAATTATAAAAATATTTTTTCATCTATCTTTGAACTTATTACAATTATTGTCTTATACTTCCTTTATGTGGTATGTCATGGCTCTTCACAACTTCCTGTCTTGTGTTTTTCTAAGTAATCTTTTACCGTGAAACAGATAAAATGTAACCACAATTTCTACTCTAACAGCTTCTTTTCTCACACTTCCCACCTGTGGAATTCCCTTCCATATACTTGCTTTCAACAGCTACAATCTCCAGGAGTTTAAATATAAGGTCAATAGACATCTCCTATCTCACTAACTCGCATTCATTCTCTCAAACACTCTTCTCATGCTCGGTATCCTCATCCGTCTATCACCCTCCTTTATGTGGTATGTTGCTCAGATGAACTTAGCTCACTCCCCCCCCCCAGACATGAATTTGCTCGAGCCACAAGTGAGATGGGAGATGACTATTGACTTTACATTTAAATTCTTGGAGATTATAGATGTTGGGAAAGCAAGTAAATGGAAGGGAATTCCACAGGCGGGAAGTGTGAGAAAAGAAGCTGTTAGAGTAGAATTTGCGTTTACAATTTATTGGTTTCACAGTAACAGGGTGGGACCTAGTTGCTAATTTTGTGGCTCGAGCAAATTCATGTATGGCGGGGGAAGTGAGCTAAAATACCTTAAAACCTCGCTTTTTGGGCATTCAATAACCCACAGAGGTGTTGATATGCCATTAAAGAAAACTCTGACTTGGCAGCTCGGATACAGTCACTTTCTCACTGGTGCAATGTGGCTTCCCTGTGTCTCTCCTACAAATTCTTTCATGGCTTCTGCTCAGATGAACTTAGATCACTGGTGCCCCCCATACATGAATTTGCTTGAGCCACAAGATTAGCAACTAGGTCCCACCCTTTTACTGTGAAACCAGTAAATTGTAGACGCAAATTCTACTCCAGCAGCTTCTTTTCTCACACTTCCCGCCTGTGGAATTTTCTTCCATTTACTTGCTTTCCCAACAGCTATAATCTCCAAGAATTTAAATGTAAAGCCCAAAATCATCTCCTATCTCACTAACTTGCTTCCTCTCTCTCCCATGCTTCTTTCTTTGTCCACTCCACTCTCAGCAGTATTTTCATCCTTTTCTTACCCTCTTCCTGACACCCCCTATAAACTGTCGCTCTCTCTCATAAATTACCACCTATGTAACCCCCTGCTCAATAGTGGCAGTACAATCCCTTGCTTCTTCTTCTTCTATGTGCCCTGTTCCTTCAGGACATAGGCGATCATGGTTCTCCACATCTCCCTATCCCTGGTGGCTCTCATATGTTTGCTTCTGCTACACCTCGCAACCTCCGTTCTGTCATCCACCTGATCAGGCCCTGCTAATATGTTATCTGCTGCCTTCCTCTGTCACTTTTTCCTTCTATCTGGCCTGTCAGCATAAGGTTCTCCAAGCCCTCCTTCCTCACTGCATGTCCCCGGAACTTCAGTTGTATCTTGCTGAGGCTCAGTATTAATTTCCTTTTTGTTGCCATTTTTTCCAGCCCCTCATCGTTGCTTGCATGATATCCTCAGCATCCTTCTGTAGAACCACATTTCTGCTGCTTCAAGTTTTGTCCTCATTTTCGATGATATTGTCCAGGATTCATTGCCATATTGAAGAACTGACATCACATAGCAATCTAGCACTCTTTTCTTTGTTTCTAGTGAAATTTTTCTGTGTGTTAGTACTTTGCTCAGCTTCTGGAACGCATCTTTTGCCATGCCAATTTGTGTTTGGATCACTGTGTTGCACATTCCATATCCTGTTAGAACACTTCCTAGATATTTAAATTTTTGTACTTGCTTGATTCTGGTATCCCCCCTTGCTTAGGGCGACACAATTATGAAAAAAAAAAAAAAAATTAGTACATTAACTTTTTCTCGATGTGTTTCTGCCTTTTCCAGTTTGTTTTATTTTCCATTTCTTTTTCTTGATTTTCTTTGCCGTTCTCCCAATTTCTACTATTTTTTCCTGTTTCCTTTTCACTTTTCTATTCATATTTTCTTCTCTTTTTTTTTTCTAAGCCTTTCCCTTTTATTTCTTTCCCTTCTTTTTTTCATTTATTTCTGTCTCTTTCTTCTCTTTTCCTTTCTTTCTTTCTCTTTCTTTGCATTTCTTTCAATCTCTTTTCATTTCTCTCTCTTTTATCTTTTATTTCATTTCTCTCTCTTTGCTCTTCCTTTCTATCTCTCTTGCTTTTCTCTTCATTTATCTCTCTCTCTCTCTTTTCTCTTCCTTTCTATCTCTCTTGCTTTTCTCTTTCTTTCTATTTATCTCTCTTTTCTCTTCCTTTCTATTTATCTCTCTTTGCTCTTCCTTTCTATTTATCTCTATTTGCTCTTCTTTTCTATCTCTCTTGCTTTTCTCTTCCTTTCTATTTATCTCTCTTTTCTCTTCCTTTCTATTTATCTCTATTTGCTCTTCTTTTCTATCACTCTTGCTGTTCTCGTCCTTTCTATTTATCTCTCTTTTCTCTTCCTTTCTCTCTTGCTTTTCTCTTCCTTTATATTTCTCTCTCTTTTCTCTTCCTTTCTATTTCTCTCTCTTTGCTCTTCCTTTCTATCTCTCTTGCTTTTCTCTTCCTTTCTATTTATCTCTCTTTTCTCTTCCTTTCTATTTATCTCTATTTGCTCTTCTTTTCTATCACTCTTGCTGTTCTCTTCCTTTCTATTTATCTCTCTTTTCTCTTCCTTTCTCTCTTGCTTTTCTCTTCATTTATATTTCTCTCTCTTTGCTCTTCCTTTCTATCTCTCCTGCTGTTCTCTTCCTTTCTATTTATATCTCTTTTCTCTTCCTTTCTCTCTTGCCTTTCTCTTCCTTTCTATTTCTCTCTCTTTGCTCTTCCTTTCTATCTCTCTTGCTTTTCTCTTCCTTTCTATTTCTCTCTCTTTGCTCTTCCTTTCTATCTCTCTCTTTACTCTTATTTTCTATCTCTCTGTCTTTTCTCTTCCTTTCAAACTCTTTTTTCTCTTTTATTACTTCCTATTTTTTCTCTCCTACTCTTCCTCTTTTTCTTTTCTATCTCTTCCTTTTTCCTTTTTTCCTTTCCTTCGTTTTTAATCACAAACCCTCAATTATTTTCTTTTTTCTTTCTACTTCTCATTTTCCTTTAACTTCTTTATCTGCTCTCTTTCCAAATGATTTTATTTTTTACCATCTTTTCCTAAGTTATTCTACTTTCTCCCTCTCTTTTCATTTTCCTAACTCTTTCTCTTTTCCCTTTTTTATTTATCATTCTCTTTTCCATTTTCTTCATCCTCATTTTTCATTTGTTCCTTTTTCTCAACTTTTATTTCTCTCTTTTGCTCAATTTTCATTTCTCTCTTTTTCTCACTATTCATTTCTCTTTTTCTTTTTCATTTCTCTCTTTTTCTTACTTTTCTTTTTTTCCATTTCTCTCTTTTAACCATTTTCATTTCTCTCTTTTCCTCTTTTTTATTTCTTTCTTTTTCTCACTTTTCATTTCTCTAATTTTCTTTCTTTTTCTTTTTTTCTTTTTCTCACTAATCATTTCTCTCCTTTTCTTGATTTTCACTTCTTTCTTTTTCACATCTTTTGTTTCTCTCTTTTTTTGAATTTTGTTTCTCTCATTAGCTCGATTTTTCTTACTCTTCTTTTCACACATTTCATTTCTCTCTTTTTCTCTTTTTCATTTTTCTCTTTTTCTCATTTTTTATTTCTCTCTTTTTCCCATTATTCATTTCTGTCTTTTTCTCTTTTTTATTTTCTCTTTTTCTCGTTTTTATTTCTCTCTTTTTTTCACTTTTCATTTCTTTCTTTTTCTTCTTTTTTATCTCTATTTCTCATTATTCTTCTCTTTTTTCTTTTTCATTTCACTCTTTTTTATTTTTCTTACTTTTCATTACTCTCTTATTCTTTTTTCCATGTCTCTCTTTTTCCCATTTTCATTTCCCTCTTTTTCACACCTTTCATTTCTTTCTTTTTTCAAATATTCATTTCATTCATTAGCTCGATTTTCATTTATCTCTTTGTCGCAATTTTCATTTCTCTATTCTTTTTGCTTTTCATTTCTCTCTTTTTCACATTTTTCATTTATTCTCTTTTTCATGTCTCTCTTTTTCTATTTTTCATTTCTCTCCTCTTCTCACTTTTCATTTCTCTCTTCTTATTTTTCATTTCTCTCTTCTTCTCACTTTTCATTTCTCTCTTCTTCTCATTTTTCATTTCTCTCTTCTCATTTTTCATTTCTCTCCTTGTTTACATTTTTTTACTCTTTCTGATCATTCCTTTCTTTTATTCATTTATATATCCTCTTCTTTATTTATTTTTTTTTATTTTTCCCTAACTTCTTTTTATTATTTTTTCTCTCTCAGCTTCTTTTTTCACTTCACTCTATTCTTCCGCATTTAATTCTCTCTCCATCTCTCATTCTAATATACTTTTTTCATATTCTCTTTCCAACTCTCGGCTTACCATTTTCCTTCTCTACTTTTGTATGAACCTCATATTTATTGGACTTTCATAATTTGTTACTTAACCTCCAACTGATAAATAATTTGTCCACGTTTCCAACCCCTGCCTTCCAAACCAGCTTCCTGTCAAGATCAGTTTGCATCTGTAAACAGTCAAACCCATTTATACAAAGTGCTTACTAAAGTGACTCAAACGTCACCTAGCATCTCTGACGACAACTCTGTTTGTTTCGTTTAATCACCTTCTTCTTCATTTTCTTCATTAGTTACAGCCGAGTTCGTTAGAATCTTTCCTACTTTTGCACTTACTTTGTATCGTCATTGTCTGGAATTAAGTCAAAATTAACCCTTAGATGGCAAGGTTGATTGATTCGGTACTCTTTTCTTCATTTCTAATAAAATTTTCTTTTTTCTTTATATGCTGCTTAGCTTTAGGAAGGGACCTTTTTCTCTCCCAATGCACCTTAAGATTTCAGTTTGGAACATTCTGTCCTCTGTTAAAACTTCCCAGATATTTGAATTGTTGTACTTGCTTGATTTTGGGATCTCCAGTTTATAATTTTCATATTCGGATGTTTCTTTTGCTAACAACCATGCATTTTGGCTTCTTTCAATTGATGTTTAGTCCTTTCTTCTTGCTTTCCCTTTGTACTTTCTGTAAAATTTTTTGCTTTTTTTTATGTCTGCTATCAATGCCTTGTCATCTGCATATCTTATGTTGTTAAGATTGTGTCTACTAATAATGTATCTTGTACAACATACCAAGTCACACATGGGGAAACATATTTTAACTGAATGTGCTTACTTAGCAACTGTAGACAACTGTAACTTGCACAAGGAAAATAACATTAAAAACTTTTTTTTTAATCATTTCACCCCAAGCAAGGCATTCCACTGCCACTATTGAGCATGGGGCTACATATGGGAAGGTGAAGAGAAAGAGTGGTTAGATATAGGAAATGTCAGAAGTGGGGGTGATAGATGGGTAAGGATATGGAGGCTGGGGGTTGGGTAGATGGGAAGAGTGCTTGAAAGAAATTTGAAAATACTGAAACCATCAACATAATGTCCTACCTTAAATAAATAAATATATTTTTGTCAGCACTTGCTCGCATCTGAGCATTGGGATCATCATTCTCTCTTCCTTTCTCTCTCCTGCTGGTGGCAATGGTAGAGATGGCAGTGAATCAAAGATGAGATCATTCTTGTTAATTTGATTTTGGTGGACAACTCAGCAGGATGTAGAAGCCCATACATATAGCCAGAAGTGCCTTCCTCACAGGTCAAAAAGAATTGAGATCTTGCAAACCTGGTTGCATCTAGCTGTCGAATGCTTGGTGTGTCAAGGTCCACCTTGTCTACGTCAGTTTGACTAATGTTGCCCTCTTCTGCCAGTTTAGACGTTCTTAAAGAAATAGGTTTATAACAAGACATATGACACCTACAATGGATCATCTACAAAGTATATATCGAAAAACATACAGTTACGATGAAAGTATAAAATTAGTTTAAGTTTGAGTTTTCTTTAATAGCATATCAACACCTCTGTGGGTTATTTAATGCCAAAAAGGTGAGGTTTTAAGGTATTTTAGCTCACTGGTTCCCCCCATACATGAATTTGCTTGAGCCACAAAATTAGCAACTAGGTCCCACCCTTTTACTGTGAAACCAATAAATTGTAAATGCAAATTCTACTCCATCAGCTTCTTTTCTCACACTTCAGGCCCGTGGAATTCCCTTCTATTTACTTGCTTTCCCAACAGCTATAATCTCCAAGAATTTAAATGTAAAGTCAATAGTCATCTCCTATCTCACTAACCTGCATCCTCTCTCTCTCATGCTCCTTTCTCTGTCCACTCCATTCTCATCAGTATTCTCATCCTTCTCTTACCCACTTCCTGACACCCCTATAACCTGTTACTCTTTCTCATAACTTTCCTCTTATGTAATTCCCTCCAAAAGATTGGCAATAGAATGCCTTGCTTGGAGTGATATGATTATAAAAAAAAAAACTTTTTTAATGTTCAGTTATAGTGAGGAGGTTGATTTAGTCAGATAGTGATGAAAATTTTATTTCTTTTAGAAAACTGAAGATGTCTTCTAGTTTTTTATTCAAAAATGTATTATGGCAATTTTTTTTCTTCAAAAACATATAATGGCAATAATTTTTTTTCTTTAAATATGTATTGCTGGTAATATTTTTCCTTCAATATATCTATATATTTCTATAAAAAGTATTTTTATATTTTCATAGTGCTTTGGTCCCAGTTTGGAGATAAACTATTTGCCCATACCTGGGACCCTAACAGGTGCTATCACTCCAGGCCAGGGTGAACCTGGGAACAACAGCAATTAAGAGGTGGTTCCATGCTCCTCATAACCTCCCAATCAGAGGCCTTGCTGCCAGTTGCAGTTTACCTATAAAATGTTTAAAATATGTAGTTGAAAGCGTACGATTGTGTTCAAAACATATTTAGTTAAAGCCATAAAATTGTGTACAAAATATTTAGACTTCAGCATTAAATAATCAATAGAGTTTGATATGTCATTAAACAAAATCAACTAAACCAATAATGAATCTTGTTAGGATCGCTAATTCCCTCAGAATCACCTTATTGTATACGTTAAAAAGGTCTGGTGAGAAAACCTATCTTTGCCTTACACCACCAGTGGCATGCAAAGTGGAGGGCCTATGGGGTAGTGGCTCCAGGTGACACTCCCTGATGGGGGAGCAGCACTTCTGGTGGACTGTAGTATTTTTGTTTTTATTTAGCAAATACACTTAAAATTAGATATTAAAAAAAAATTTTAAAATGTTTATATTTGGCTGCTGGTAATTTGGCCAAACCTGTGAAGAAAATTTCAGATAGGGTTCAAATGATGCCAGCATGTTTTAAAAAATGTCTCAAAAAGTGCTCTCTAGCAGTGGGGATGGAGTCTATTTACACACGGTAATTGAGCATCAACCTCAAGAAAACTGAATGCAATGTCATCAGCAAAAAGAGGAGATCAATATGCCAACTGCAAGTTGGAGAATCTAAAATAAAACAAGTCAAAAAATTCAAATACTTGGGAAGAGTTTTGACGGAGTATGGAAAATGTGACAAGGAGATCCAAAGACGCATTGGCAGGCCAAAGATATTTCAGCAGCTAACCAGAGTACTGAAATACAGGAAAATCTCATTAGAAATAAAGAAAAGAATGTTGGATTGCTACGTGATATCTGACCTTCTGCATGGAAGTGAGTGCTGGATGATCTCATCAAAGATGAAGGAGAGGCTTGAGGCAGCAGAAATATGATTTTGCAGAAGGATGCTGATGATACCATGGACAGAGCACGTGTGCAACGATGAGGTGTTGGAAAGGATGCAAAAGAGAAGAAAACTGATAATAAATATCAGGAAGAGACAAATGAGGTTCCTTGGCTACATAATGAGGAAGGAGGGCCTGGAGAACTTGATACTCACAAGTTGGATAGATGGAAGAAGAGACAGGGGAAAGCAGTGTGAGACATACTTGTTAGGTCTGAGCAAATGGTTGATGGAACAGGGCTTTGTAAGAGAAACTAAAAGAAAAATTACTGAGTGCAACAAGAGACAGAGCCAAGTGGAAATCCATGATCACCTATATCCTGAAGAACATGGCACATGAAGAAGATCAATTTGTGCGGTTCATTAAGTATGATGCATGCAAAATCAAATAAACTAAGTATATTTTTAAGGTTGTGCGCTGTTTTACAGTGGATTTCAACTCGAATGACAAATCGGGTAGCAGCCTTGATCTCAATCCTGTTGAACATCTATGGGATATTTTGGATAAAAAAATTGATAAATCTAATGTTACTTTGCAAGACATACTTTGGGTACAAATACAAGCTGCTTGGCAGGAGATACCATTAGATACATTGAAGAAGCTTGTGATACTACTGCTAGTGGGAAAAAGTATTAGGACAGGGGTGATTTTCCTAAAAACCTCACTGAAATTCAAATACAGGGTAAAAAGACAAGTAAATTGCTAATAAATATTGATTATTTAAAACTAGGTGTAAAAGAAATGTATTAAAAAGAAGTCATATTTAATTTTTCCTATTTTCTTTTAAACAAGTTATTTTGAAACTTCTCATTATTCTATTATCCTTGGATATGACTGACTTTTTTCTTATTCCCCCTCTCGAATTGATAAATCTAATGTTACTTCGCAAGACACACTTTAGGAATAAATACAAGCTGCTTGGTAGGAGATACCATTAGATATATTGAAGAAGCTTGTGATGTCAATGCCTGACAGAATGAAGGCTGTGATCAAAGCAAAAGGCTAATAAATTAAATATTGAATTAATTTTGTAACAAGTATTTTTTTCTTGTTAAAGCATTTTTTGAGTAAATCAAATAAAATTACTTTAATTAAATTGTTTATTTTCTGTCAATATGTCTCATAAAAGATAAAATAGTTCTTGTCCTAATACTTTTGCACAGTACTGTATATCTATAAAAATATAATCTTATATTTTTATTCTTCGATGGTGATGCTTATCTCGAGCAAGAGGACAGCCAGGAAGAGTTTTGCACAGACCAAGTTTCTGTTGGGAGTTGGAAGCCAGTGTGAGTCTTCTTCAGCCAAAATTCTAGACTTTCTATAATCATAAAACTCCCATATGACCCACATAGCCATGCCTCTTCACCCACACATTTTTGATTTTTGGGTTGTTACTTTATTGACTTTATCTATGGCCAGATGTATCTGTCAATCACATTCACTGGTCCATCATCTTTCAAATCAGTTGTCACATTTATCTACAGTCAAATGTATGCATCAATTATATCTGCCATTCAAGGTAATATATTACAAAAACTGTTAACTGGAGAGCTGAGTTACGATTCATTATATTAACTTACATGCAAATACCCTTCAGCTATGGGTTAATTAGTAAGATTTGCATCACTGAACTATTATTCTTTCAATTTAAAAATATTTTCTGTCTTTAAATAACCTGAAAATGAATGACTCAAGATAGACATAGCATTGTCTTTGACTCATTTTTTTATTTATTTATGAGCTAATAATTCAGGCAATGGCACAACCTCATGAATCTTAGAGTTGCCAATTGGCAATTAGTCATTTAAACTCAACTCATGAATGAATGTTGTGAGTATAATTGGAAAATTGATGATATCTTCTGATCTTTAATGAAAATATCAGTTGTTGATGTCTGTTATTTATTGGTTACTAATATTGTTACAGATGTATGGGTAGTATAATAGCCTTGATTGAGGAATTGGTAAGCGAAGTTCAAATCACAGTTGAGTTCGTCACACTTAATTACATGCAAATACTGTTGGGAAAAGTATGAATTCATTGCTTCTTTCCCTACTCATGGATTAAATAATTCAGGCTGGTTTCTGTTGCCTTGGTTGGTAACAAGTCTAGTGATTGTTAAAATTATCAATCTCACAGCAAGCCGGAAACCATACAATGAGTGAAATTGTCTTGAAATTGTGCCACAGGTGGGAAAAGCATTTTGTTTTTGATTTTATAAGAGTTGTCAGTTTGTATCGACATTGACGAGTTTATTGAAGTAGAGTATTTATTTTTTGATGGGGAGAGGTGATATTTTTATGTGATAGGTTGTAGCAGAGATACTTTTGTGGATGCATGAGTTTGTTTTTTTTTCAAACAGAATTGATTTGTTTTTTTTTATGGATTATCAACCCTTTGGAGGTTATTTAAAACCAGAATATATTTTTAGATTGAAAGAATTTTTAAAAAGTATTAATAATAATAATAATAATAATAATAATTCCTGCTAATTAACCCATCACTGTGGGAGAAGAAGCGGACTCATACCTTTCCTGAGGGTATTTGTGTGTAAGTGTATATTATGAACCTGACTGGGATTATAACTCAGCTCTCTCATCTGTCCTGTTGTTTAACCCATAGCTGGAGGGAAGAGATGGATTAATACCTTTCCCAGGAGTATTTGCGTGTAAGTGAATGCAAGGAATCCAACTAGAATTTAAACTCAGCTCCAAGCTGATATCCACTGCATCACAACCCTCCACTAAAAAGAACAAGGAAAAGTATAGCGTGTACATTGGAATTTCGGCAGGGATTTGAAAATAAAAATTTTATATGCATAGGCACACTATTTTAAACCTATTTTAAGGTTTCAGACAGCCTTCTCCTGAAATTACTGGGAATTAAAGGAAGATCTAAACCCCCAGATAAAGTGGAAGTTAATAAACATGCCACATTCTCCTAATAGTCTAGGTGATAAATATAATCTATGTTTAGCAGAAAAAAATTAGGATTTTAAAATTTCAATATCAGAATGTACATCTTAATAAATGTAATGAATTAATTAGCATGTGTCATCACTGTAATAAATTTAAACTTCATTAATTATCTCCTTCTTCCATTTTTTCATCATATGTTTTGCCTCTTACAAAGATCAGAATTTAGATTTGGTAAATCTAAAGCTTTTTCCTACCTACTAACTCAATGGACAAATCCCCTGCATTCTACTATCAAAAATGTATGTTCATAGTTCGTGTTATTGAGTGTTAGATTTTTCATTTTTATTAATAAGGCCTTCAATATTTTTAGTCTCCTTTTGTATGTGGATTATGATATGATATTTCTGTTATTGACGAGTATTTTCCAGATAGGGTTTGGAAGGTCTCTATGCCTCTTCAAATGAGATCGAATTGAGCTCCGTTGAGAGAGACATAGCATGAGTTTTCAAGTCGGTTTTGCATTTATATATATATATATATATATATATATATCGTCATCTACACACAGATCTGTTTCACTGTATTACAGCTCATCAGTACGGTTAGACATCCGATTGCTTCTAGCCAGTATTGAAACATGACCGAATTGATGTGAGTCAGAGATTCTACCTCTGAACTATGTGTGCTTGGTAGAAGGCAGATTTTAGTGTGTTATATACAATGTAAACCCACGCTAGTAGCCTAAAGTGTTCAAATTCATGACTGAATAAATGATGTGTATATGCATGAGTAGCTTCTGTTTTTTCAAAGTCTACCATTATTCCAGAGAGCTCAATCGGGTTGTGAGAGCATAAATATATATATATATATATATATATATATATATATATATATATATATATATAAGTATTTAATTACTTAGTTTTTGGTCATAATTAAATTAAGCCAATAAACAGTTGTATTAAAAAGTGTTCAATACAATTATATTGTAGAACTTTTGAATATTTTTTATTTTTAAACAAGTTATTAAGCAACCCAGTTTTCTACCATCTGGTGTCTTCAGGCAATTTACAGTAACTGATTTTACCATTTTTTTAAGAATGCTCATGTAACGGGAATTTTGTCAGTCAGTTAAGTGCCATACGTGATACACGCTTGGGTGATCATGTCTCTCTCGAGGCATGACTGACTGGGCAGAAGATTATCCCGCAGTAGGTTGCCATTGCTTTCTGCGGTAGACTGGTTGCCAGCCAAGGCTACAGAACCCAATCTGTCCTGCTATTTAACCCATAACTGGGAGGTAGAGATGAATTAATACCTTTCCCAAGGGTATTTACGCATAAGTGAATACAATGGATTCAACTGGAATTCGAACTCGGCTCGCCGGTTTCTTGTTCCGAGCCGATATCCACTGTACCACAACGCACTGGGAATTTTGTATGAAAGCTAAAAAAAACAAAAATAAAAAGTCCCCGTTGTGTGAGTGTTTTTACAAAACAGCAAAGTCAATTATTGTAAATCACCTGACGACATCAGATGGTAGAAACCTGGGTTGCATAATAACTTGTTTAAAAATGAATATATATATATATATATATATATATATATATATATATATATATATATATATATATATATAGAATTAATATAAGTAAAAGCTTTGTTACTTCAGGATCTCGACTTCAGTTTTGTAAGCAAAACCACCAGGCAGGAATTACACCATCCACTTGTCATCAGGTACCTGCAACTGAATATATATATATATATATTTATTATTAATTATACTTTAGAATATGTCCAAACTACAAACTACTACAAAATTGTACATTTTGTTTTAACATTGAAAGAACAATGTCTCTTCAGGTAGTTAATAATATTAATTATGCACGTGATGATTGCGTAGTGCATGAAACTCCAAGCCATGCTATAGACATCAGATAATATGTAATTTTATTAATATATATTTAATAGCTGTGTTATATTACATTGAGCACTGTTTCATTAACACCAGTAAAATACTTATATATATGTTTTACATATATGCATATGTATATTCATTGATATTCTTAACCTTTCAACCTTTTGATATCTCCAGGTAATTAATTTGTTTTTTAGAATCGTATCGCCCCAAGCAAAGCATTTTACTGCCACTATTGTGCAGGGGGTTACATAGGAGGAATGTTATGAGAAGGAGTGAGAAGTTGCAGGTGGTGTCAGGAAGAGAGTAGGAGAAGGAAGAGAATACTGATGAGAGTGGAGTGGACGAAAAATGCATGAGAGAGAGGATGTAAGTTAGTGAGACAGGAGATGACTATTGACTTTACATTTAAATTCTTGGAGATTGTAGCTGTCGGGAAAGCAAGTATGCAGAAGGGAATTTCACAGGCAGGAAGTGCGAGAAAAGAAGCTGCTGGAGTAGAATTTGCGTTTACAATTTATTAGTTTCACATTAAAAGGGTGGAACCTAGTTGCTAATCATGTGGCTCGAGGAAATTCATATATAGTGGGTACCAGTGTGCTAAGTTCATCAGAGCAGAAGCCATGAAAGTATTTGTAGAAGTGACACAGGGAAGCCACACTGCGTTGGTGAGAAAATGACTGTATCCTAGCTGCCAAGTCAGGGTTGATCACATTACAGATTCTCCATTGGATTTGGTCGAGAACACCTAAGTGGATAGCAGGAGCACCTGACCAGATATGGCAGCAATATTCAATGCACAGGCAGATGGTAGATTTGTAAATGTGCAGGATTGTTTCGGATGAGAAAAACTTCCTGGCCCTACACAGAGAACCAACTTTCTTAGCAGCGGATTTAGCTCTGGATTCTATATAGTTATTCCACTTGAGGTCTGATGCAAGAGTTAATCCAAGGAGACACAGTGTTTTACTTTCAGGAAGAGAAGCCTGATCCATGTTAATGGGGGGAGGAATGATTGTCTGTGGTGGTTATTAGATAGCAGCTTCATTTTGGAAGCATTAAATTTAACGAGCTATTTCTTACCCCAGTCCATCATGGATCGGAGGTCCTTTTCAAGCTCGGCAGCGAGATTTGAGAGTAAATCGCAGTGTCATCAGCATATATGACCACTTGGGATCTTATTACATCAGGGAGATCATTAATATAGATGAGGATGATTTTTTGAACATAGGAAAAGGGTTTTTTATGAATGTGCTACTGGAATTTTTAAACAACCAAAAATTTTCAAAATTAGGGAGGAGATATTCAAGGATCTTACAACACTTTCATCCATGTTTGCATGATCTTAGTATATATATATATATATATATATATATATATATATATATATATATATAAGCTTGAGTAAAATAAAAATGTTGAGTCATAAATCATGTAAACAATTGAAAGATGTCTTTTTAATATAGATATAGTCGTCATGCTGCACATTACCTTACTGCATCCCCTGCAGCGATCTAAGATGCCAAAAGATGCTACCTCTGAAAGAGATTCTTGGCAACTTGGATATAAATGCATGCAACATTAATTTATGGGCTCAAACGCATTTATCTGTTCGTTCAAGTGTAATATTGTTTACCCGTAGACTTGTTTAAAAACCCTACCAAATTTACCCATAGACTCAATTATAAACCCTACCAAATTTTACCAACAAACTCAGTAATAAACCCTACCAAGTTTTACCCATAGACTCAATTATAAGCTCTCCCAAATTTTACCTATAGACTCAGTTAAAAACCCTGCTAAGTTTTACCCACAAACTCAGTTATAAACCCGATCAAGTTTTACCTATAGACTCAATTTTAAACCCTACCAAATTTTACCAGTAAACTCAGTTATAAACCCTACGAAGTTTTACCCACACACTCAGTTATAAGCCCTACCAAGTTCTACCCATAGATTCAGTTATAAACCCTATCAAGTTTTACCCATAGACTCAATTATAAACCCTACCAAATTTAGCCATAGACTTATTTATAAATCCAACCAAGTTTTACCAATAGACTCGGTTATATACCTACCTAGTTTTACCCATACACTCAGTTATAAACCCTCCCAAGCTTTGCTCATAGACTCAATTATAAACCCTACAAAGTTTTACTCATAGACTCAATTATAAACTTTACAAAGTTTTCCCCATAGACACAATTATAAACACTACCAAATTTTACCCACAGACTCAGTTATAAAACCTACCTAGTTTTACCCATACACTCAGTTATAAACCCTACCAAGTTTTGCTCATAGACTCAGTTATAAACCTTACCAAGTTTTACTCATAGACTCAGTTATAAAAACGACTAAATTTTACCCATAGACTCAACTATAAACATGCCAAGTTTTACCTCAAACTCAGTTATAAACCCTATCAAGTTTTACCCATAAACTCAATTATATATCCAAAAAATGTTAACTTAGAGAGTCTTGTGTCATAAAAACAAATTTTAGCTTTACATAACAAATATCAATTTTAATTTATTCTATGAAATCTGCCACAAAATCGTTCACTAACATCTCACTATCAAAAGGAGTAATCATTTAAGACATGTGCAGTAAAGTCTCTTCTGATTGGCTGTCAAGTTATGTTACATTTAAAATGATAGGATACTGTCCATGTAGACCTTGTATCTTATGTTGAAGATGATAGGAATAAACATCAAAATATAAAGTCAATTAATTTCGATCTTTTTTTTAATTTACTGTCTTTTCATCTGGGTTACATTCTTTAGATATGTGATTTCATATAAATTGTGTCTCCCTTAAAAAAAAAATCCATCAGGAAAAAGAGGGTTAACATTTACATTTCATTGTTATCTTGAGCATAAAAAATAATTGCCACCGTTTTTATCAAATGAGATAAGAATGTTCTGGGGAATAGAAGTCATGATGACAGAATTAATGAAAGAAAGAACAACATTTGTTCATTTTATTGTTTTGTTTCTCTTGTCGTTCATTCCATTCTTGTTAGAAAAATGTGGCTGCTGCACACTCTCAAGGCTTCATTGGGTGTCTGCTATAATTTTTTAAGATTTTAAATTTTTTCTGATGTTGAAAAATAAAACAAACACTAGGAGAAGTCCTGAGAGTACAATGGTTGAAAGTTTAGATACACGAGAAAAGAATAAAAAATGGAAATTTGTCAGTAAAACACAAAGCAACATGATTAAATTATATATTTTTATATATCTATATTTCTGAGATGAGGTATTGTAATTATTTACATTATTTACATTGTTCAAACTATTGTCCTCATTTTTGTTGCCATTTCACCTTCAATATCTTTCTATATTTCTGAGATGAGGTATTGTAATTATTTACATTATTTACATTGTTCAGACTGTTGTCTTCATCTTTGTTGACATATTCACCTTCAATATCTGTCTTTATTTTTGAGATGAGGTATTGTAATTATTTACATTGTTTGGACTGTTATCCTCATCTTTGTTGCCATATTCACCTTCAATATCTGTTTTTATTTATGAGATGAGGTATTGTAATCATTTATATTATTTACATTGTTCGGACTGTTGTCCTCATCTTTGTTGTCATATTCACCTTCAATATCTGTCTAGATTTCTCAGATGAGGTATTTTAATTATTTACGCTACATTGTTTAGACTGTTGTCCCCATCTTTGTTGCCATATTCACCTTTAGTATCTGTCTATATTTCTGAAATGAGGTATTGTAATTATTTATATTATTTATATTGTTCGGACTGTTGTCCTCATTTTTATTGACATATTCATGATGTTTATACCAATGTATGCTTCAACCTTCTTCAGGATCTGTCGATATTTCTGAGATTTACCCTATAATCCTATTTTCAGATGGCTGCTATTTATTTTAAGTGATTTTCAAGATGAGAAGATATTTCTCTAAAATTGGAGAATACAATTATTTTTATCGGGTAAAGTAGCCAAAATGTTAACAAGTAGAAAATACAGATACAAGGATTCACTGGGTGCAAAATCCTTTTGTTGAAAGAAGTAAGCAAATTTATCAAAGTTAGTTATCTCATTCTAGTGAAAATATTTGTCAATGGGTTTTGACAATATGTGACCCTAGGTCAAAATACGGCCTTGAGAATTTCCTGAGTACAGTTGAAAAGAGCAGGCAGACAATAACAGGGAGTGGGTTTTTCTACCTTTCCCCTGGAAATCGAAATGTTAAATGTAATTGTTGGTAAGATTTATACAGTGAAGAAAATAGAAATCCCATATCTTGCTTACCTGCACCCCGACTGATTCTGATGCCTGTTTAACAAAACCTGGGTGCAAGACGAAATTAATTAGTTTGGCCCTCATGTTTGGGGTGAGAAGGTAGAAAGAGATTTGAGTGGTGGTTTGAATAAGATTGTCGGATTGAAACAAACGTACTGCTAAAAGTTAATTGAGTAAATTCTGACGTAGAAAACATTGTTATTGAAGTAATTTTTACAATACTAGCCAACTGTAGAGTGGCGCCAGATTTGACTCGCTTGTAAATATTGTATTTCATTGTTGTCGTCCTGTGGCCTTGGCCGAGATAAAATTCCCTACACCCCTCCAGCATTCCCTGTACATTTGGAACCCTGGCGCAATTTATAGTGAAATCCATAATCTTGTCAAATAGCTGAACACTTGATGCTTTACTAGGGCTACCAAGGGTGTTTTTATTGTGACACCAACACTAGATGGGTTGCCTCCAGGCCCCATCCTGTTATTTAACCCATAACTAGAGAGAAGTGATGCATTAATACCTTTCCCAAGGGTACCACTGCTAAAGTGAATGCAGGGTACTCAACTGGAATTCAAACTCGGTTCACCGATTTCTCTTTCCAAGCCGACACCCACTGCACTACAATGAACATCTGTCACTGAACACTTACAACGCATGTTATTCCCAAGCAGTCACCCATCTAGGTACTGACCAGGCTCACATTGCTTAACTTCGGTGATCGAATAAGAACTGGTGTATATTGTATTTATTCAATATATATAAATAAAATATAAATCTACA